>OX493328.1:23794768-23961833 GCA_950371115.1 Anania fuscalis
CTGTGCTATTCCTAAGTAAAAAAAAGAAGTTTTTTGTTTTGTGTTGTTCTGGAGAATCTGTTCGGAGGCTTGTATGTGCGGTAAGTGTGCTTTTTTTTTTTTTTCTTAATGATTATTGCTGATTATGTTTTATCTATCGTTTTTATGCAATTTTTATTTTTTGATTAATTTTATACTATTTATCTTTATATTTACTATTTATTTATATGTTTAATATTTTCTATTTATCTGTATATTTGCTTTTATTTATTTATGTTCGATGTTTTTATTTACTTTGGTTTCTACGTTTTACCTTTTTCTTTCCTAAAAATCTATATCTTATACTTTATTTACCATTTCTATACTTATTTATTTATATGACTATTGTGTAATATTTTAACGTGTATTTATATACCCATGATATAATGTACAGGTTGAATTTTTTACTTTTGTTTTTATTTGGAAGTTTTTTAGCTAATGTGATTTTATGGTTTATAGGATTTTTTCTAATTTTGGTGTTTCTAAATATACCGCTTAGATTATGTTTCACTTTCTCCATTTCGTGAGTAGGGCTATCAGGATATAGAACTCTTTTTAATTCCTGTCCATAGCGCGATATCCATTTGTCAAGCGCATCGTACAAGATACGCTTGACAAATGACACCGGGTGCCGTTTTTTGGCTTGGTGAACGGTGTAGAGCTGCTCCAACCCAATCTTTCTGGACTGGGTCCGCGCTCCATTATCCATCAGAGATATTGGTGCGCCGACTTCTCCCGCTGTTTTAGTGTTCTCTTTAAACAGTTGTGGGCCATTAATCTTGCGCTGGGACAGCTCCACACCGTTGATGTTGTGCTCAAGCTGCGTAACTACATACGGCGTTTTGGTGCTGCGCTTCTGGGTTTCAGCAGTTCGGTCTTTTATCACTCTCCGGGAATCGCCTCTCTTTACCAAGTAAAGAGAGTCCATCATCTCGGAGAGTGTTATAGCCGAGTTTAGGGACCTGACTCCGCTCGCCATTGCTCTGCTTTGAGCAGAGCTCCGCTGCAGGTTCGGTTTGGTGTGAAGTGCGTTTATTTTGCTCCTTGTGTTTTAGCCCGGTACAACTTTAGCAATACGCCACTGTGGACCGCGCTATGCTATCCCATTTACGTCGTACCGGGCAATCTGAGCTGAAAGCGTTGTGCTCAGCGTCTCCCATCTTCGCAATTTGGCAGTTCCGGCATGCCGGGGGCTCGGCGGCAAGATAGACGGCGCACTGCGTGCGGAGGTGTGCGCCTCCGCAGTGCGAGCACGAGTCCTCGGCCTCTCTGCAGACTTTTTTGCTGTGTCCATACGACAGGCAGCGCGAGCATTGGACCAGTGGAGACTGATCCTCTGCCTTGAGTCGCTGCATGTCAATATGGACACAGTTAGCCTCTACCAGAACCTGCCAAGCGGGCGGTGACACGCTGAGCACAACGTGCATTTGATGGGGGTTTCTCGCACTTTTTCTATACCGGATGACGGCCCTACATTCTTCTTCTTTTATGTTTTTAAAAATGTTCTTGTTTTGAGTATATAGGGCTTTCAAAATCTGTTCTTCACTATTATATTTGTTTACATTTTTCAAAATTATTAGAGGGTCCTTATTTTTTATATTTTCTACATTTAGTTTTAAATTTTTGCCATTACTTATAATTTTGTCTTTTATTTTATTTAGCTCTTCCTTGGTTTTACATCCTAATATAACTTTTTGGTCTCTTCCTTTTCTTATCCTATCTATTTTAAAACCCTCTTCTTTAGCCCTAACTACTGTTCTAATTTTCTCCAACACTTGATCCCCCGTGTCCATTTTGTCTTCTGAGCTGATAATTACCGAGTGCACCGCTGCATGCTCCGGAGCTTTAAGCTTCGGAGAAGCAGCGGCTGCACTCGCGTAAGTCATTTTATTTCTTGCTTCTGTCTGGCTCCTCTCTATGACTTCCTTCAATTTTTCCATCTCAACCCTATTTTCCTCTATCTGTCTACTATGGTCTTTCATCCTTTCCAAAAACTCGTTCTCTACCCTTAATATTTCTCTTTCTCTCTCGCCATCGACTTTGCACTCCTTCACCCTCTCGGGCTCCGCAGTCCCGCCGGTCCTGTCCGGCTCCTTCCTGTCCGCAGTCCTCTCCAGCTCCGCCTCCTTTACCAGCTGATACAGCCTTTCGAGGGCCGCCGTTACCTCCACCTTGATGTCGGTTCTAATGTTCTTAGAATTCCGCAGGTGGAGTTTTGACTTGGTCAGCATGGCTTTCGCCTCGGTCGTTCGGCTGACGTACTTAGCCTCGGCGGCCCTCGGTGAGACACAGAATGTGTCCGCTGATGGTCTGCGGGCGGCAGCTGGTTTGGAGTCCTGGGACAGGGGCTTGGTTTTCGTGGGGAGGGGGGCAGGGACCACCTTCTTGGGTGATTGCGGGGATTTGGTGTTTCCGTCTACCTTCCCTGCCTCCCATTCCCCAGTGAGCCGGCGGACCAGCGAGTCCCGCTTTGCTTGAGAGGGCAAGTCCCTCTCTCTACTGTGGTGTGAGATGACGGCCAAAGGATCGCCACCACGAGGGCTGGTAGAGTCTGTCTTAGTCTGATCGGCGGTCATTTTCTTGACTGGAGTATGGATGGCAAACATTTTGTTGCTGTGGGAACGTGTCAATTATTTAATAAATAAAGTTAAAATATTGTTTAAAAACAATATAATTGTGTAAAAATAAAATAGTAATTAAAATTGTATATATTTAAAAGCTTAAATCTAATAATAGCAACACAATAGTGTTGCTATCGCCTAATCCTAACTAAGAACCTAACAAAACCTAAATAAAAGTATCCTCCCTGTCCCTCGGAGTCAAATAAATAAGTTTAAAATTAAATAAAATTTTGTCAAAAACGATCTAGTCTTGATCGTAAAGCAGGTAAGGGAGGGTGGGAGGGAGGGCGAATTTTTGCCCTTTATGACGTCCTAGGGGTACAAAAGGGGTGTCCAAAGATGCGTCTCGCCGAGACGGACAATACTGTCAAACTACGGAACCGGGGTGCCGTAGAAAATTTAAAAGTTTTGGACGAAAAACTGAAATTCAGTACTTTCAAAAATTTTTTGTAAAATCCAGGAGCGTCGCAGCGTGCTGAAATTGACGGCGTCTAGCTCGTATGGACTGGATCTACAAGATAAACTCAAAAAATTTTGAAAAACGGACCAAAAATGTAGAAGTTCAAAATTTAGTATGGAATTTTTCTAAGTCAATATTAAAAATTTGAAAAAATGCCAAAAATGCAGGTAAATAAGATTTTTTCACGCTTCTTTCGCTGAAACAATATAGAATCTACTAATTAAAAACTATTAGAAGCGCAAACGTGACTGTATTTCAGTTTTCAGTGGTGTTTTTGAGTTTTGGTTAGGTTAGGTTAGGTTAGGTTAGGTTAGGTTCACTGCGCAGGTGCTCAGGACCTCCTCTTGCAGTACATGGTGGAGCAGGCGCTTGACGTCGCTGTCGCCGCGGAGCCATACAGCGTCTATGACCGGGAAAATTGGGCTGGAGACCTTAGTGGCCTGGTGGTTATTATCACCCCAGCGTCAGCGGGTGCTACTCCCCTCTCTATCAGAGAAAGGGGACACGGTTTTGTTGCGGCCGTCTGGGGAGAAATAGCCCTTGTCGGTGTTTACTTCTCCCCGAACAGAAGCGTGGCCGAATTTGAGCCTTTCCTCCACGAGCTTTCTGCGGCAGTTCGGAGACTTGCCCCAATGCAGGTCCTCGTTATGGGGGACTTCAATGCCAAATCCACGCTGTGGGGGGAGCCCAAGACGACCATCAGGGGCGAGCTGGTGGAGGACTGGGCAGCCGGACTAGGCCTGTGCCTCCTGAACCGGGGCACTGTCCATACCTGCGTCCAAAATAATGGTGGATCCATCGTTGACCTAACGTTTGGTACCCCCTCTATTGCTGCCTGTGTCCACAACTGGCGCGTTGAAGACGAGGTGGAGAACCTCTCGAACCACCGTTACATCAGGTTCGAGATCTCCACACCCGGGACGACCACTGCAAGGCAGAACATGGCTGCTAGTCGTAGAGCGCACTTTGTTCGCTGGGCTCTCGCTCGCCTAAACAAGGAAGACGCGGAATGCGCAGCGATTGTTGCCAGCTGGCCGGTGGTCTGCAACTCAGACGCTGACGAAGGGGCGCAGCAACTGCGTAAGACCCTCACCGCAGTTTGCGACGCAGCTATGCCCCGTACGGTAGCCCGCCCTTCTAAAAGAGCGGTCTACTGGTGGAAGCAGGAGATAGCTGACCTTAGATCAGCCTGCATGACGGCTCGGAGGGCATACCTGCGCCAACGTGCAAGGCGGCCCAGTGTTGTAGACGAGGAGGAAGAGGGTCGTCTCTACGAGCTGTACCGCCAGGCAAAAAAGGCTCTACAGGTCGAAATTAATAAGGCCAAGGAGTCTGCCTGGCAGGAGTTCATCGACGATCTAAATCGAGATCCATGGGGGCGCCCATACCGGGTAGTACGGAAGAAAATGAGCTGCGGCCAGGCGCCTCCCATGGAGACAATGGACTCCCAGCTCCTCGGCAATGTAGTCGCAGGGCTCTTCCCAGAGCGGGCTCAGCATACGCCCCCGGCTATGACCTCCTGCGACACTGAGTCGGAAATGATCGGAGATATCCCTCCGATCACAGAGGCTGAACTCGGTGCGGCCATCCTTCGCCTTAAAGGAAAGAAAACGGCCCCTGGCCCAGACGGCGTCCCCGGCCGGGTATTGGTCCTGGCGTCTAAACACCTAGGGAACCACCTCACTGACATCTTTAACAAGTGTCTTGAGGCAGGCCGGTTCCCTAAGATATGGAAAGATGGTCGGCTGGTCCTGTTGCGGAAGGAGGGCAGACCGGCAGACTCTCCCTCAGGCTACCGACCGATCGTCCTTCTGGACGAGGCGGCCAAGGTGTTTGAACGCATTCTGGTCGCCCGGCTCGCCGAACACCTGCGCGACATCGGCCCCGACCTATCAGATCATCAATATGGCTTCAGGTCGGGACGCTCCACCGTCGATGCCATAGCCGTCCTGAAAGGCTTGGCCTCAGAGGCTGTCGCAAATGGGAAGAGCGTTTTAGCAGTGTCATTGGACATTGCTAATGCCTTCAACTCTCTGCCCTTTGCCTGTGTTGAGGAGGCACTTCGCTATCACGGAGTGCCGCTCTACTTGCGTAGAGTTGTAGAGCACTACCTCAGAGGGAGGGACGTGCTCTACACGGATAGGGACGGCTGTCTCCAGACGAGGCCAATGTCATGCGGCGTTCCCCAGGGCTCAGTTATGGGCCCACTGCTGTGGAACGTGGCATATGACTGGGTCCTGCGTGCTACGCTGCTCCCCGCGACGCATGTCATTTGCTATGCAGATGACACACTCGTTGCTGCGACGGGGAGCAGCTTCCAGGAAGCCGCGAGACTGGCCTCGGCAGGGGCCACTGACATTGTAGACCGTATACGGCAGCTCGGTCTGGAGGTGGCTCTAGCCAAAACAGAGGCTATGTACTTCCATGGGCCGAGGAACAAACCACCAGCGGGTGCCTATGTCCTTGTCGATGGCACCCGCGTAATGGTGAAGGCTCATGTGAAGTACCTAGGGCTAGTACTGGACGGCCGCTGGCGGTTTGGCGAGCACTTCCGCCGACTTGGCCCGAAGTTAATAAAGACGGCGGCGTCGTTAAGCGGCCTTCTCCCGAATCTAGGGGGCCCAACCGCTAGCTATCGCCGCCTGTATCTGGGCGTCGTGCGTAGTATGGCGCTGTACGGGGCGCCCATATGGGTAGATGCTCTCTCACGCCCCAATAAAGCCGCGCTGCGCAGGCCACAACGGGTGCTGGCTATACGGGCTGTGAGAGGATACCGCACAATCTCCGGTGACGCAGCTTGTGCGCTAGCCGCTTCCCCTCCCTGGGAACTGGAAGCTGTTGTCCTCTCGGAAGTGTACAAATACCGGGCTGAAGCGAGGGCGCGTGGCGAGCGCCCCGCCCTTGAGGAAATAGTACATGTCCGAGAGCTAGCGCACCAGGACATGGTCCTGCGCTGGCAAGAGACTCTCGAAAGCCCTTCTTACGGGCTATGGACGCTGGAGGCTTTACGCCCTTGCCTCCCAGAGTGGGTGAGCCGTCGCCATGGGCACCTCTCCTATAGGCTTGTGCAGGTACTGACTGGGCATGGGTGCTTCGGTCGTTACCTGCACAAGGTCGCCCGGAGAGAGGTGACACCGAGGTGCCACCACTGTGACGCCGCGGAAGATACAGCTAAGCACACGCTATCCGCGTGCTCAGCGTGGGCCCCGCAGCGTCAATCGTTGGTGGCGGCGGTGGGCACTGACCTCTCACTGCCGAGCGTTATCGCCGCAATGCTCGGCAGTGAGCAGGCGTGGGAGGCAACCGCCTCCTTCTGTGAAGATGTCATGACTGAGAAGGAGGCGGCGGAGCGTGTCAGGGAAGAGGATGCTCAGGCTGACCCGCTCCGACGCAGGCGGTTGGGAGTCCGAAGGCGGCGTTATAACCGCCTTCTGGCTCCCGGTGGATCCAGCGGCGATGGGGGTGGGGACCCCCGTCGACCGCCTAGCACAGGTCCACCCGCTGGAGGGGATGACTCGAGGTTCCCGAGGCATCCCCGGGGCGTAAGGCCCGCACCGTAGGGTGGGGCCACCGCTGGGGTGGCGGAGAGAATGCGATGAGCGAACCTCCGTCTCCCCTCTATAGCGGCACGACGGAACTCGAGGATGGTTTTAGTGGGTATACTTGTCGATTGGCGGCGAGTAGCGTCCCCAATCGTCAAGGGAGTCCCACATAACCTGCTGCTGTCCCCACGGCAGCAGGTATGCGCAGTGCATTTCCTCCTCGTAAAAAAAAAAAAAAAAAAAAAAAAAGGTTAGGTTAGGTTAGGTTGGGGTGCTACAGAGTAACCTCCTCGTGCGGCGGGGTGTTGATCATTACATCTGGTTACGATCAGGTGTAAGGAGCAGCATCCTGTCCCGGTGCACCCTGGGCAACGGCAGTTAGGAATTGCCTTCGGGTAATTGCTAGCTGGCGGCTGAACTCTGTCTGTGCCGCTCCTTGCACTACTATGTTAAGCATAGCGGTGCAGGGATGTGGTACGAAGCACACCGTAATCCGCAACGGTCTACCGGCGGGACGGGGGTCCAGTTCACCTGGACCGCGAGGCGGAAACCTCTTTAAATACTACCACGCGCGGCTCAGCCCGCCCATAGTCAGCCGCCGCTGGCTGGTGGGCTGCCGGGCAACCCGTTACCCCAATTGAGGGGCCGGGGGCCGTCGGGGCACTTGCCCGGGCTGCGAGGAAGGAAAATCTCAATAAAAAACCCATGCATACCGTTTCCTGCCCTCCGGGGCAGACCGGGAGTCGTCGGGGTATTTGCTCGGACTGCGAGAAAGGAAAATCTCAATAAAAAACCCATGCACACCGCAATCTGCCCTTCTCAGGGCAGACCGGGGGTCCTGCTCTGTCAGGACCACGAGGAGAAAACCTCTATAAATAACACCAGCGCGGTGGTACCCGCCAACAGCCGGCCGCTGTCGGCTGGCGGGATGCCGGGCAACCCGTAACCTCTAGCTAGAGGCCGGGGATTCTGGCCACGGAGGCCAGAGTCGCGAGGTAGTAGTCCTCTCTAAAAACTACCAGAGGGGCGTCCCTCCCGTAGGGACAGGCGGCGGGGTCTGCGGTTGGACCCTGCGTGGCTGGAACCGTAGTAGCGGTTTCGCAGGGTTTTCCTGGTTTCCTTTCCCAAACCAGGCCGCATGTTCTTGCCGTGTGCGGGGACCCGTAATCCCGGGAGAAGGGGATCCTGGGCGTTGAGCCTGTGGCAGACCACCCAGGCAACACACTCCTTTGGCCCCTGATTCCGGTAACACGGGCGGTCCTGGTGTAGCCGCATCAGGATCAATCGGCTGCGGGCGAACGGCTTAACCTTCGCCCTTGGTTAGAGGGGGGTTCGGGGGACAGGGCCAGCGGCGGGCTCGGTGAAGCGCTAGTTTTGGTCGACTGGTGCCAACCTTGCCCTAACCGTCTGCGCCAAAGATCCCGTTCGGCGGTTCCACTCTGAAATTATGGGTGGAATCCCCTCTATGTCTGGCGGGCAACTCTGGGCTACGGCTCCCCGTATGAGGGCTCCAAGGAGGGTGGAGACCCCGCCGGATGAAGACGCATTGTAGGCATAAATAAAAATGGAATCCCAGAAGTCTTCGACCAAACCCCGAGCGCGAGGCGCTCAAACAACAGCCGAACCTGCTTTGCAGATGAATTCGGCGGAGAGACGAAAGACGCGGGCCGGAACGAGCTTATCGCCGTTAAATCCGGTCGACAATGTAGCTGATGGTGCGGGTAGCTCCCGCCGGTCGACAATCGCGGCGTCGGACAGCGGACGCCATAATGACCGCTCGCGCAGTCGGAAACGACGCACATCGCGATCAGTCAGCCGTTCCCAACCCAACACAGGGATGTTTGCGCGGGGTGGGTTTTCCGATTCGGAGAGCGAAAGCTGTTCGGCTCGGAAGATTAGCTCCGCCACAAGAGGTAGGACCCGAGGTGAGAGCAGAGTGAAAACACCCTCCTGCTCCACCGTTGCCCGTAAGCAGCTCTCGGCTGCGGAGGAGGAGGTGCGCGAGGCGGAATTCAACCGCTTCCTCGAGCGGAGGACAAAGTCCCCCGCTCCCCTTGTCGCTCCCCCGCCCTCTGATGCCCTGACCTGCCCTGACCTGCCCGACGACATGTCGTCATTGGATATGACGGAACTGCAGAGTATGGCCCATCACTGCATTGGTGCCATCTCTACAGTTAAAGCGAAATCTGGCAATCTTCAGGGACGCATGGTGAAGGCCCTGAAAGATGCCACACGGTCCCTCACAACCCTGGTCGATGAGCTAGCGTCTCGCACTCTAGACCAGGAGAGCCGCAACCTAGCCCGAGCTAACAAGACTCTCCGGGAGGAAGTAGACCACCTCAAAGAGGAGGTCAAAGCCTTCCGGAGAGAGTTCTCCACGAGGACTGCCGCCAACGCAGCAGCCCCCACCCCAGCTCCGGCACCATCGATGGACGAGGCGCTCCTCCAGTCTATCGCGGCGCTCATCGACTCTCGCCTCGAGAGTCGATTTGCATGCCTCGAGGGACGGTTGGATCGCCTCAACCCCCTGCCTTCGCCACGACCTCCCCTGGCAGCTGACAGATTGGCCAATACGCCGAGCTCTTCCTGCTCTGCCGGCCCTCCGGCCAAAAAGTCAAAAGCGCCCAAGGCGCCAACCCAAGCCGCTCCTCATACAGCGACCCAACCCAGAGGCCCCAAAACCTTTGCCGCTGCCGTGGCCTCGCAAATAACTGTGAAGCCGCAGTCCAAGACAGCGACAATAAGGGTTCCTGTGGAACAAGCCGCTGCGGTAGCTGGCCCCTCTGGGCTTCGCCCGCAGGCCAGCCAGACGACAGGCCTACCAACTACGGCCCCAGCTTCAACCCAACGTGACTCGGAAGAGTGGGTCCGAGTCACCCACAAGAAGCCAAAAAAAAAGAAGAAAGGGAAGAATCCCTCCCCGCCTTCCAACTTGGCCACCAGCAATGTCCAGCCGCAAGGCTCCAAGCCGAGCAGACCCAAAAATGCCTCCCTGACCCCCCCTCGGACGTCCGCGGTTGTCGTCACCCTGCGGTCGGAGGCCGTGGACAGGGGAGTCACTTACAACGAGGCCCTGACTAAAGCACGCGAGGTTCTATCCTTGCCTAGTCTGGGCCTTGAAGGGCTGCGCTGCAGCAAGACGGTCACTGGGGCCAGAATGCTTGAGATCTCTGGCCCTGATAGCGGAGAGAAGGCTGATCAGCTTGCCGGCAAACTCCAAGAAGTCCTGAATGAGGTGGCGGTTGTGGCTCGCCCCATTAAGAAAGTCGACATCCGGGTCACGGAGCTAGATGACTCGGTGTCGAAAGAGGACATAGTTGCGGCAATCGCTGCAAAGGGTAACTGCAGCCGGGAAAATGTCCGAGTCGGAGAGGTGCGACCAGGGCCAAGGGGCGTGGGAGCTGCCATCGTCTCCTGCCCAGTGGCTGCGGCCAAGCTTCTGCTAACCGGCCGCTTGCTGGTTGGCTGGTCGTCGGCCAAAGTCACCCTACTGGAGACGCGCCCCCTGAGGTGTTTCAAATGCATGGGACTCGGGCACACAAAACAGTTATGCCCCTCCACAAAGACCAGGAGCGACATGTGCTTCAGGTGTGGACGCCCTGACCACAAGTCACTGGACTGCTCGGTGAAGAAGCCCAGATGCGCGGTGTGTGCGGATGCCGGTAAGGCATCCGACCACATCATGGGTGGGAAGGCTTGCCGTCCCCCCGCTGCAAGAGGGAAAGCAGTTCCGGTGGCTGCCCGGGTCCCAGCCGCCACGCCCATGGAGTCGGAGGTCCAACCCCAAGTCGGGCCAGAGGAGGTAGAGGAAGAAAGCAGGCCATCTAATGCCGCTTAGGTCCCGTTTCTCCCTCCTCCAGGCGAACCTGAACCACGCTGCCAGGTCCCAGGACTTGTTCATGGCAAACCTGGTGGCGTGGAACATTGACATTGCGGTTGCTGCAGAGCCCTACTTCGTCCCAGATGGTGCATCCAACTGGGCAGGCTCTGCGAACCAAGACGTGGCAATCGTAACCCGGACAGGCCCAAACGCTCACCCGCTGCGGACCCTGGAACGGGGGCCCGGATATGTTACGGCGGTGTGGAGGGAGCTTGCTGTTGTGGGGACCTACTTCTCCCCCAACAGACCCCTCCACCAGTTTGAAACATATCTGGATGCTCTCAGTCCTGTTGTCCGAAGGCTGGCACCTCGGCAAATTCTTCTGCTCGGCGATCTGAACGCCAAATCCCGGTCTTGGGGAAGTCCCACTCCTAACCCCCAGGGTGGCGTTCTGGAGGAGTGGATCGCCGAGCACGGCCTGGTCCTGCTCAACGTGGGCAGCACCCCAACCTGTGTCCGTGGGCGGGGGGGATCTGTGGTGGACGTCACGTTCGCTACCCCCGCTCTCGCGCACCGGATAGGCCAATGGCGTGTCCTGGCGGCGGAGGAAACTCTCTCGGATCACACGTACATCCGTTTTGAGTCCTCCGCCCCCCTAACCCAACGACCTGCGCCAGTCCCTAATCGTCTCCCTCGCTGGGCACTAACGCGCCTGGACCAGGAGATGGCGAAGGACTCGGCCCTTATACTGGACTTGGCCTACGGCCAACAATCGGAATGCGTAGACGAGGCAGCGGTCCGCTTCCGATCGGCCCTAACAGAGGTGTGTGATGCATCAATGCCAAGAGCACGGCCCCAGCCCTCTCGCAAGCAGGTGTACTGGTGGAGCGAGGAGATTTCCGCTCTTCGCTCCGCCTGTAACGCCGCGCGAAGGGCTCTTCTCCGCTGTCGTAGGCGGCATCACACACAAGCCGAGGAGTCTCAGCTTCACACCGCCCACAAAGTGGCGAAGAAGGCCCTCCAACGAGCGATCTGCATCGCGAAGGAGCAGGCCCGAGCTGAGGCACTCGAAGACCTGGACAGAGACCCATGGGGGCGTCCATATCGCACCGTGCGGAATAAATTCCGTGCAATGACCGCCCCCATCACTGAGACGCTCGATCCCCCTCTCCGCGAGCAGGTCTTACAGGGTCTTTTTCCGGATCGAGGGCCCCACACACCCCCGACACTACGGCCACCCCGGCCACCCGCGGCATCGTCCATCCCCCCTGTCTCTGACGAGGAGATGGAAAGGGCTACGGGAAGGCTCAGAGGGAAAACCACGGCTCCTGGCCCGGACGGCGTCCCTGGCCGTGTCCTTAGACTGGCCCTCGAACACCTTGAGGGCCGGCTTCGGGAAATCTTCGACCTATCTCTCAGGTCCGGAAGGTTCCCGAAACCTTGGAAAGAGGGAAAGCTCTGCCTCATTCCCAAGGAGGGCAAACCGCCTGACTCTCCCTCAGCCTACAGGCCGATCGTCCTGCTCGATGAGACGGGGAAGCTACTAGAGAAGATAGTGGCATCCCGTCTCATCGAGCACCTGGAAGACACAGGACCGGATTTGTCGCCCGCCCAATTCGGCTTCAGAACCGGACGCTCGACCAACGACGCTATCATAGCGCTAAAGACATTTGCCCAAGAGGCAGTGGAGAAAGGCGACCGAGTGTTGGCGGTCTCTATCGACATCGCCAACGCCTTCAACAGCCTCCCATTTTCCACCATCATAGAGGCGCTCCGGTTCCATGGAGTGCCTCTCTACCTGGCGAGGCTGTTGGAGGACTATCTCCACGGCCGGGAAATAATTTACACGGTCGAGGGGGGGACGCTGGAGCGGAGGGAAATACGATGCGGTGTCCCACAGGGATCGGTCCTTGGTCCGACCCTGTGGAACATCGGTTTCGATTTCGTCCTCCGGAACCGGCCTCTACCCCGCACTCGTGTATTATGTTACGCGGACGACACCCTCGTCGTGGCTCAAGGGGGAAGCCTCGCAGAGCTGTGTCGTCGCGGAGAGGCGGCTGCATCAGCCGTTGTGGATGCTGCTCGACGCCTAGGCCTCACAGTCGCCCTCGAGAAGACTGAGGCCATGATATTCCATGGCCCTCGTCAGGGCCCACCGCCAGGCGCACACATAACTGTGGAGGGAGTCACCGTCGGGATTGGGACCCAGATGAAATATCTGGGTATCATTCTCGACGGTAGATGGAAGTTCGAGGCACACTTCGCACTTATGAAGCCGCGCCTCGTGAATACGGCAACAGCCCTGGGCAGACTGCTGCCTAATGTCGGGGGCCCCAGCGTCAGCTGTCGCAAGCTATACGCTGGGGTTCTGAAGAGCATGGCCCTATACGGGGCACCAGTGTGGCACCCACTCAACGGGGAGGCGAGGGCATTGCTCCGAAGGCCACAGCGAATCATTGCGCTGCGGGTCATCAGAGCGTACCGCACCGTAGCGCATGATGTGGCCTTAGTCCTCGCGGGATTCCCCCCTTGGGACTTGGAGGCTGGCATCCTAGCCGCCGTATTCTCCTGGCGGCAGGAGCGCAGACTGGAAGGCGAAAACCCGGCGATGGAGGAGACGGCCCGCATCAGGATCCGCGCTCACGAGCACCTGATGATGAAACCGAGTCATGGAGATTAGGTCCATCAAGGACAGCCCGCCGGGCGAGACTGGCGAAAGAGCGGACGCCTTTGCGGCTGCCCTCCTTTCCACTTTCCCACCCGGCAGTGTTAAAGTGACGCGGCCAGTTAAGTCGGCTGATATCCGACTTGCTGGCCTAGACGAGACCGCGACGCCCGACGATGTCTTGGCTGCTGTCGCCGAACAAGGGGGTTGTGATCCTTCCCACGTCAAAGTGGGTCGGATATCCAACGGTGGTTCTGGCAGCACCGTCATAGTCCGCTGCCCTGTGATCGCGGCCAAAACATTGGCTCGCAACAAGAGACTGCGGGTGAGCTGGGTCTCGGTTAGAGTTCAGCTTCTACTCCCGAGACCCCTAAGATGCTCCCGATGCCTCGGAGAGAACCATGGCCGGGCTCTCTGCAAAGCCGCGGAGGACCGCAGTAATATCTGCATCCGCTGCGGCGAGCCTGGTCATAGGGCTGCAGGATGTGCGGCCCCCTTGCGCTGCTGCCTCTGTGCAGCGGCGGGCCGGCCCGCGGATCACCGCCTGGGCTCGAACAACTGCCCCCGGCCCAAAATTGACCAACGGCGTGGAAAGCCTCCGACAGCTGCCCCGAAAGCGCGTCCATCGCGCCGTGGCCAGGAGAGCTCTCGGGCTAGACCGTCGACAACAGAGGTTGTCTCTGGTGATAGGGCACGCAGCCCTCTAGCCCAAGGCACTAGAGGTAGAGACTCGTCTCCCGAATTCTAGTGCCGAGTGGTTGCGTACCGTTCGCTTAACACCAGCGGATCCGAACTCGGACAGCGCCAGCATCCGTGTCTATGGGGTGGTGACCCCCATATTCATTGATGCCACTTAAGGCGCAAGAGGCAACCCAGGGGGGTTTTAACTACAGCGTAGTTTCCCCCCTTCAAAAAAAAAAAAAAAAGGGGTGCTACAGAGTCACCTCCAAGAGCGGCGGGGTGTTGCTTATTACATCTGGTTACGATCGGGTGTAAGGAGCAGCATCCTGCCCCGGTGCACCCTGGGCAACGGCAGTTAGGAATTGCCTTCGGGTAGTTGCTAGCTGACGGCTGAACTCTGTCTGTGCTGCTCCTTGCACTACTATGTTAAGCATAGCGGTGCAGGGATGTAGCACGAAGCAGACCGTAATCTGCCCTTTTCAGGGCGGACCGGGGGTCCAGTTCACCTGGGCCGCGAGGCGGAAGCCTCTCTAAAAACTACCATGCGCGGCAGTGCCCGCCTATAGTCAGCCGTCGCTGGCTGGCGGGTCGCCGGGCAACCCGTTACCTCAAATGAGGGGCCGGGGGCTGTCGGGGCATTTGCCCGGGCTACGAGGAAGGACTACCTCAATAAAAAACCCTTGTATACCGTATCCCGCCTTCACGGGCGGAGCGGGGGCTCTACGGGGCCGCGAGGGGCGAACCTCTATAAAAAACTGTAAAACTGAGCCGCTGTGGACGCTGGCGGCCCGGGCCTCCTTCGGGGGGTGGACACGCAGGCGGTGTTCCAAAATGCTAGGCGCCAACAAAGAGAGGGGGGGGCAGCTGCGCCCGTAAGCAGCACACAAATATTAGTGATCGCGAAAATACAGTAAAGTTCCCCGGGCGGGTCCGGTCTCAGACCGGGAATCCCGTCGGCCGTAAGGTCGCTGTCCCATCGTATACGGGGGGTGACAACGAGCACTCTAGGGCCAATAGCCCCAACCGCGGGAGGTCCGCGAAGACCGCTAATAGTGGTGCATACAGCGGTGACGGCGAGAGCAGCTTGAGCATTCGCTCGCGCTCACATTCGCGTTCACGCTCACGCTCGCGCTCGCGCTCCATCGCGAGTGAAGGAGAGGACACGATGTCAGAGGGTGCATCGGTTAGGAGCTACCATCCGCACCATAAATCTGACACACACCGGACGGGAGAAGGCCAAGCATCTGCGGCCTCCACCTCCCCACCCGAGAGGTTCCGCGAAAGCGTCCTCGAGGTGGGTGAGAGAGTTAAGGATAGACAACAGGGAGCCGACATCGATTCAGACGATGTGACCGTGCCTCCCCCCACAGAAAGCGCTTCCGCCACGGACTTTAGTGAGGACTCACAGGGTCGGAAGCGTCCAAAACGTAGGAGGGTCGCTACCCCCAATGATGAGGCACCAGGTGGGTCTGGTTCTCGAACGGAACGCCTCTTGGAGCGCAATGCAGCGGAGCTATCCGCTGTAGAGCGCAACGAGCGGCGACGGTCGGTAACCAGTCCTACTCTCAATCTCACTCGGACACAGAAGTCGCACGTAACTGACGTACAACGTGCTAACCCATGCGAGAACCTGACAGCTGGAGAGTGCAAAACAGCAGCCTTCGAACACATCCAGAAGCTGTTCAACATTGCCTCCACCTGCAGAAACCTGAAAGGCACGACGTGCCGTGACATTTCCGTTGCGGCCGCAAACTTACTGGAGACTGTGCGGGTCCTACATGACCGCAACACCAACGAGGAGATAATGAGGCTCCAAGAGGATCACAACCTCTTACTTGCGGAGCACCTCGAGCTAAAAACCAAACTCGAGCAGATGGAGGCGGAGGTCCAACACGTCAGAAGGCGCAACGACGAGTTCTGCGCCGAAAGGAGATCTCTCCGCGAGGAGCGTCGAGAGATAACGATCGAACGGGAGTTGATCGCTGTTGAGAGAGAGCAGATGCGGGAGGGAATTCCTCTACCCCCCCTGCCTCCTACCCCAATCGACGGTGAGCGGTTCCCGCTGTCCCTCAGAAGGCAAGAGGATGTCGAAGCAATGACGCGTACGATCCTCGATTCCGTCGGAACCATGTTGGACGCGCGCTTCAAAAACTTTGAGAGGCGGCTCCCCTCCCAAGAACGCGTCCGTCCTCCAACACGTCCTGAGCGACCACAGGCTCAAACTCAGCCCCCAATTTTGGGAGAGGCAGAGAAGCCACAACGTCGCCGTCGCGCAACGAAAGCCGAGCTCAATGCCAGAGCCGCTGCCGCCGCTGCAGATAACGAGCGGCGCCAAATAGAGAGAGGCAAAGTTCTTCGAACCCCAGAGGCGACGACTTCTAATCGCCCACCTCCTCCCGCCCCCGTGCCTATGGACGCGGAATGGTCTGAGGTCGTGAGGCGAGGCAAGAAGAAAAAGAAGAAGAAGAAACAGGCTGCCCAACAACCGCAACCTGCGCGCGTGCAGACTGCGCGGCCAAGAGCGCCACAACATCCTGCGCAACCGCAGCCTGCCAACATTCCGAGGACGTCGAACTTCCGTTCGAACACTCAACGTTTACGCCCGCCTCGTACGTCCGCTGTCGTGTTCACACTTTTGGAGCCAGTGGCCACGTCTCGCAACATGACGTACTCCTCATTCTTGAAAGAGGCGAAGACGAAGATCGATCCCCCAAGCCTCGGGATCGAACCCCACAAGATGAGGATCCATGACACCGCGACCGGCGGAAGGATCATCGAGATAGAAGGCGACCCTGATGGGAAGCAAGCAGATGCCCTTGCGGCAAAACTACAGGAGCTACTACCCAGCGATGTCCTTCGGGTGTCCAGGCCGATCAAGTCTGCGGAGATCCGCGTGACCGGCCTCGACGACTCAGTCACTCCGGAAGAGGTGGTGCACGAGCTGGCCAGACAGGGCGGCTGTTCGGAGGAGCTCATCAAGGTGGGCCAACTCCGTCGCTCCCCAAATGGCAGCTTCATGATTTGGGCCAAGCTGCCCGCTACGGCGGCGAGGAAGCTCGCTTTAGGGCGATTCCTAATCGGCTGGGTGTCAGCGCGCGTCAGAGTGCTGACTCCCCGCCAAGTAAGATGTTTCCGCTGCCTGGAACTAGGACATGTTCGGCAGCGTTGTGGGGAAGAGATTGACCGCAGTGGTGCGTGCTACCGCTGTGGCCAGGTTGGCCACAAGTCTGCATCATGCAGCGCCGAGCCCAACTGCGCACTCTGCGCAGCGAAAGGTCGGCCCGCCAACCACAGAGTGGGTGCAAAAGCTTGTTGCCCCGCTCCCCCAAAGAGAAGACAGCGAAGACATGCTGAAGAGCGCCTCCCACTACAGGAGGATCCACAGCACCGTGTGGCAGTCAGCCCGGTGCTACAACCCAACAGTCTCAGGGGTGAGGGCTCGGGTGCGGCGCCCAAACCCCCTAGAAACGAGACCGAGAAGGCACGCGACATAGCGTCCAAGAGAGCCGGGAGCGCTGCTCCCTAGAATGGAGCCGGATGCGGCTGACGCTGCGAGGGGACGTGGTAGAATGCAAACGCGAACCCACGTTCCCCGCCCATCTGCGCCTAGATGAACGAGTGGAGGTTTTAGTGGGTATGGTCTACGGGCGAGTCCTACACGAGCCCCAGCTGCTCCCCCGGCGGCTGGGGTAGTGCGTAACAGCATTTCCTGCCACTTTAAAAAAAAAAAAAAAAAAAAAAAAAAAAAAAAAAAAAAAAAAAAAAAAAAAAAAAGGTTAGGTTAGGTTAGGTTAGGTTAGGTTGGGGGTGGAAGTGTAGTTACGTCCCCGTCGTCACCCCTGGATACCAGTCACGTGCGGTAACGCAGCACTGACTGGTAACTGAGCACTACACGAAAGAACGATTTGCGATTGCGCGATCCCGATGCCCACGCGCTCCGGCGCAGACGGCCAGGGGGGAGAAGGAGGCGTTTTGCTCGCCTCATCCCGCCCCCCTAAACAAGAGGTGACCAGTGGGCGAAGGGTCGGGGGACCCGACGCCCACGTTGCACGGTCTCACCCGTCGGAAGGCTCACCAAGCGTACTGGTGGGCCTTTGCAGCGCAGAAGGCCCGGCATAAGGCTGGGCCGCCAGGCGGCACGATGCAGTAGAATCCAACCTGGGAGCCTGCATCGTGTCACCATAACCCTGAGGGTACGCCGCTGGTTTTTTTAGTGGGTATGCTTGGCGAGTGACAGCCCTTCTGGCTGCCGCCCGCTAAGAGAGTCCCACATAACCTGCCACTCCCCCCGGGGTGGCAGGTATGCGAAAAGCATTTTTCCAGCGTCAAAAAAAAAAAAAAAAAAAAAAAAAAAAAAAAAAAAAAAAAAAAAAAAAAAGGTTAGGTTAGGTTGGGGGTGGGGTGCTACAGAGTAACCTCCTCGTGCGGCGGGGTGTTGCTTATTACATCTGGTTACGATCGGGTGTAAGGAGCAGCATCCTGTCCCGGTGCACCCTGGGCAACGGCAGTTAGGAATTGCCTTCGGGTAATTGCTAGCTGACGGCTGAACTCTGTCTGTGCCGCTCCTTGCGCTGCTATGTTAAGCATAGCGGTGCAGGGATGTGGTACGAAGCATACCGTAATCCGCAACCAATTTAGGGGCCGGGGGCCGTCGGGGCACTTGCCCGGGCTGCGAGGAAGGAAAATCTCAATAAAAAAAACCAATGCATACCGTTTCCTGCCCTCCGGGGCAGACCGGGAGTCGTCGGGGTATTTGCTCGGACTGCGAGAAAGGAAAATCTCAATAAAAAACCCATGCACACCGCAATCTGCCCTTCTCAGGGCAGACCGGGGGTCCTGTTCTATCAGGACTGCGAGGAGAAAACCTCTATAAAAAACACCAGCGCGGTGGTACCCGCCAACAGCCGGCCGCTGTCGGCTGGCGGGATGCCGGGCAACCCGTAACCTCTAGCTAGAGGCCGGGGATTCTGGCCACGGAGGTCAGAGTCGCGAGGTAGTAGTCCTCTCTAAAAACTACCAGAGGGGCGTCCCTCCCGTAGGGATAGGTGGCGGGGTCTGCGGTTGGACCCTGCGTAGTTGGGACCGTAGTAGCGGTTTCGTGGGTTTTTCCTAGTTTCCCTTCCAAAAACTAGGCCGCATGTTCTTGCCGTGTGCGGGGACCCGTAATCCCGGGAGAAGGGGATCCTGGGCGTTGAGCCTGTGGCAGACCACCCAGGCAACACACTCCTTTGGCCCCTAATTCCGGTAACACGGGCGGTCCTGGTGTAGCTGCATCAGGATCAATCGGCTGCGGGCGAACGGCTTCACCTTCGCCCTAGGTTAGAGGGGGGTTCGGGGGACAGGGCCAGCGGCGGGCTCGGTGAAGCGCTAGTTTTGGTCGACTGGTGCCAACCTTGCCCTAACCGTCTGCGCCAAAGATCCCGTTCGGCGGTTCCACTCTGAGATTATGGGTGGAATCCCCTCTATGTCTGGCGGGCAACTCTGGGCTACGGCTCCCCTTATGTGGGCTCCAAGGAGGGTGGAGACCCCGCCGGATGAAGACGCATGGTAGGCAAAATATAAAAATGGAGACTCTTTCTTTAAAATCCTCGACCAAACCCCGAGCGCGAGGCGCTCAAAAAACAACAGCCGAACCTGCAGTGCAGCTGAATTCGGCGGAGAGCAGAAGAACACGGGCCGGAACGAGCAGATCGCCGTTGAAACCGGTCGGTTATGATAAAGAGTTAGGGCAAATAAGAATCTGCGGGAGGAGGTAAACCACCTCAAGGAGGAGGTTAAATCCTTCCGCAGGGAGTTTTCGGAGAGGACTGCCTTCTCAGTAGCAGCCCCCGCCGCCCCCGACCCAGCCAGTGTAACAGACGTACACCAAAATGAGGCGCTCCTATCGTCTATCGCGGCGCTTATCGACTCCCGCTTAGAGAGTCGATTTGCATGCCTCGAGGGACGGCTGGACCGCCTCAATCCCTTGCCTGCGCCAAGACCACCCTTGGCAGCCGACAGCAGAGCCCCTGCGCCAAGCACCTCTGGCGCCGCTGGGCCGCCGGCCAAAAAGAGCAAAGCGCCAAAAGCGCAAAACCCACCACCCGCCCCTGCAGCAGTGCAGTCCAAGGGCCCGGAAACCTTCGCCGCCGTTGCGGCCTCACAGAAAACTGTGAAGCCCAAGCCTAAAGCGACGGCGAACAAGGCACCCCCAAACCCAACTGCTGCAACCGCTGGCCCCTCTCGACCGCGAGCAGAGACCAGCCAGCAGCCACCTGCATCGGCTCCTGTAATAACGCAGCCGACAGAAGAGGAGTGGGTCCCCGTGACCCACAAAAAGAGGAAGAAAAAGAAGAAGGGGAAAAAGACCCCGAACTCCAATCCGGCCACGAGACCTGCCCCTCCCAGGGGCCCTAAGCCAGCGCAGCCCAAAACTGTCTCGCTCACCCCCCCACGCACGTCTGCAGTGATTATTTCACTGCAGCCAGGAGCCACAGATAAGGGGGTCACCTACAATGAGGCGCTAACCAAGGCCAGAGAGGTTCTGTCCCTCCCGAGCCTGGGTTTAGAAGGGCTGCGCTGCAGCAAAACCGCCACGGGTGCCAGAATGTTAGAAATATCTGGCCCCCAAAGCGGCGAGAAGGCGGACCAACTGGCCCTAAAATTAAGAGAGGTGCTGACCGGAGTTGCTGACGTAGCCCGGCCAATAAAAAAGGCGGACATCCGGGTCACGGAGCTCGACGACTCCGTGACCAAGGAAGAGCTCACAGCGGCAGTCGCTGCGAAAGGTCAGTGCATTCTTGAGCATGTTAGAGTCGGCGACATTAGACCGGGCCCCAGGGGCGTAGGCGCTGCCGTCGTCTCATGCCCAGTAGCTGCAGCCAAGCTAATGCTGACCGGCCGACTGCTAATTGGTTGGTCTTCCGCCAAAGTGACGCTCCTTGAGAAACGCCCCCTGCGGTGCTACAACTGCATGGGGCTCGGGCATACCCGACAGGTGTGCCCCTCGACGAAGCGTCGCAGCGACTTGTGCTTCAGGTGTGGGCAACCTGACCACAAGTCGTCAGATTGCAAGGCGAAGAAGCTTCGCTGTGCGGTGTGTGCAGATGCAGGTAAAGCGGCCGACCACATAATGGGCGGGAAAACTTGCCGGCCACCCACCACGAGAGGGAAGGCAATCCCGATGGCTGTCCAGATCCCAGCCACGGTGCCAATGGACGCTGAAGCCCTTCCACAAGATGGGCCGGAGGAGGTAGAGAGAGAGCAGGAAAGGCAGCCCAATGTCTAACGGGCCTTCCTTCTCCCTCCTCCAGGCGAACCTTAACCACGCCGCCAGGGCTCAGGACTTGTTCCTGGCGAACCTGGCGGCGTGGAATATAGATGTCGCGGTCGCCGCAGAGCCCTATTTCGTCCCAGATGGTTACCCCAACTGGGCAGGCTCTGCAGACCAGGATGTGGTCATCGTCGCCCGCACAGGCCCACAAGCCTTCCCGTTGCGGACCCTAGAACGAGGGCCCGGATACGTTGCGGCGGTATGGAGGGATATTGCTGTTGTGGGAGTCTATTTCTCCCCCAACAGACCCCTCTACCAATTCGAGGCGTACCTCGAGGCCCTCAGTCCGGTAATCCGGAGATTGTCGCCCCGCCAGATTCTTCTGCTCGGCGATCTAAACGCCAAATCCCTAGCTTGGGGAAGTCCCTTTCCCAACCCTCAGGGCGGCGTTCTAGAAGAATGGATCGCCGAGCATGGCCTGGCACTGCTCAACGTGGGCAACGCTCCTACCTGTGTCCGGGAGCGGGGGGGATCTGTGGTGGACTTAACGCTCGCCACCCCCGCTCTTGCACACAGGATCGGCCAATGGCGCGTTCTGGAAGCGGAGGAGACTCTCTCGGACCACGTGTACATCCGCTTCGAGTCCTCCTCCGCCCAAAACCATAGACCTGCGCCGGTCTCCCACCATATGATCCCACGATGGGCCCTAACACGCCTAGACCGCGAGATGGCGAGAGACGCGGCTCTTATCATACATATCAACCAAGATTTGGAAAGCGTGGACGAGGCTGCAGTCTGCTTCCGAGTAGCCATGTCAAGAGTGTGTGATGCCTCAATGCCAAGAGCGCGGCCCCAGCCCAACCGCAGACAGGTTTACTGGTGGAGCGATGAGATTTCCACTCTACGCTCCGCCTGTAATGCCGCGCGAAGGGCTCTACTTCGCTGTCGCAGGCGGCATCACACACCAGAAGAGGAGGCCCACAACCGCGCCGCTCACAAAGTGGCCAAAAAGGCCCTCCAGCATGCCATCTGCATCGCTAAGGAGCAGGCGCGATCCGAGGCCCTGGAGGACCTGGACAGGGACCCATGGGGGCGTCCGTATTTAGCAGTGCGGAACAAATTTCGCACAATGACGGCCCCGATCACGGAAACGCTCGATCCCCCCTTCTGCGAGCGTGTCCTCGACCACCTGTTCCCGGACCGTGGACCGCACACACCCCCGACTTTGCGACCACCAAGGCCGCCCGCGGCATCCTCTATCCCCATGGTCTCCGACGAGGAGATGGAGATGGCCACGGAGCGGCTAAAGGGCAAAAACACGGCCCCTGGTCCTGACGGCGTCCCAGGACGCGTACTGCGAATAGCCCTCGAACACCTCGAGGGTCGGCTTCGGGAGACCTACAACCTGTGCCTCAGGTTTGGAAGATTCCCGAAGCCGTGGAAGGAGGGGAGGCTATGCCTCATACCCAAGGAGGGTAAACCCCCAGACTCGCCGTCGTCCTATCGGCCGATAGTCCTACTCGATGAGGCGGGGAAGCTATTTGAGAAAATCATAGCATCCCGTCTCGTCGAGCACCTCCAGAGCGTCGGGCCTGACCTCTCGCCTGCCCAGTTCGGGTTCAGAGCCGGGCGTTCTACTAACGACGCGATCGCCGAGCTAAAAGCGTTCGCCCAAGAGGCGGTCAGTGAGGGAAAACGGGTGCTGGCGGTGTCCGTAGACATAGCGAATGCCTTCAACAGCCTCCCATTTTCCACCATTATAGAGGCGCTCCGGTTCCATGGAGTGCCTCTCTACTTGGTGAGGCTGTTGGAGGATTACCTAAATGGGAGGGAAATAGTGTACACGGTTGGGGAGGGGATGCTGGAGCGGAGGAGGATACGATGCGGTGTCCCACAGGGATCGGTTCTAGGACCGACCCTGTGGAACATCGGGTTCGACTTCGTTCTCCGGAACCGGCCTCTCCCCCGTACACGAGTACTCTGTTACGCGGACGACACTCTCGTCGTGGCTCAAGGGGGGAGCCTCGATGAGCTGCGCCGCCGCGGTGAGGCGGCCGTATCGGCCGTGATCGATGCTGCCCGACGCCTAGGCCTCGTTGTTGCCCTCGAGAAGACGGAGGCCATCATCTTCCATGGCCCTCGCCAGGGCCCACCGCCGGGCGCCCACATCACGGTAGAGGGAGTAGCCATCGGGATTGGGGCCCAGATGAAATATCTGGGCATCACTCTCGACGGCAGATGGACGTTCGTTGCCCACTTCCAGCGGATGCAACCCCGCCTTGTAAATACCTTGGACCATTAGAGCCTACCGCACCGTAGCGCACGATGTGGCCCTGGCCCTCGCAGGGATGCCCCCGTGGGACCTAGAGGCAGGAGTTCTCGCCGCAACGTACGAGTGGCGGCGCGAGCGGAGGTTGGAGGGCGAACGCCCATCGTTGGAGGAGGCAGTGCGCATCAGAACGCGCTCTCACGAGCACCTGGTGCGGGCTTGGTCTCGCAGATTGGAATCCAGTCGCTACGGGGGCCCGGCGAATCGCACCATTAGTGCGATTCGCCCGGTCCTCGACGACTGGATTACACGTCGTCACGGCTCTCTCACCTACCGCATGGTGCAGGTCCTAACCGGGCATGGCGCCTTTGGCTGGTACCTGTGCCATGTGGCGGGTAGAGAGCGGACCCCTGAGTGCCATGAGTGCGGTGCTGCGGAGGATACAGCTGACCACACCCTTCGGGAGTGCTCAGCATGGGTCCAGCAGCGTCGTACTCTGACCTCAGTGGTCGGAGGGGACCTCTCGCTTCCCAGTATGGTAAGAGCCATGCTGGGCAGCGAGGTGGCTTGGGGGGCAGTGGCCTCCTTTTGCGAGGACGTGATGTCGCAAAAGGAGGCTGCGGAGCGGGTTAGAGAGGAAGATCCTCACGTGCCTCGGCGAGAGTCACGGCCGGGCCATTTGCAAGGCCGCTGAGGATCGGAGTAACATCTGTATCCGATGCGGCCAGCCCGGCCACAAGGCCGCCGGATGTGTGGCCCCGTATCGCTGCTGCCTTTGTGCGGCAGCTGGTCGGAGGGCGGACCACCGACTCGGTTCGTCGAGGGAATGTCCCCGACCGAAGATCGCACGTGAGAGACCCCCGATAGCCCCAATGGCGCGTTCGTGCCGAGGAACGGGGAGTAGCTGCAGGGAGGAGCCAATGGAAACCGTTGGCGCGGGGGCAGAATGCCCAACCCTCCCTGGCCCTAGTGGTCGAGACTCGTCTCCCAGTTACTAGGGCCCAGCGGCCGGCTGTTCCGACGGCCAGCGCTGCCATTGAGGCTCATGGGGTGGTGACCCCTATGGGTTTCAATGGGACCTTCTGCGCGAGTGGCAACCCAGGAGGTTTTCTGCATTCGCAGTTCCTCCTTAAAAAAAAATAGGTTCTACAGAGTAACCTCCTCGTGCGGCGGGGTGTTGCTCATTACATCTGGTTACGATCGGGTGTAAGGAGCAGCATCCTGTCCCGGTGCACCCTGGGCAACGGCAGTTAGGAATTGCCTTCGGGTAATTGCTAGCTGGCGGCTGAACTCTGTCTGTGCCGCTCCTTGCACTACTATGTTAAGCATAGCGGTGCAGGGATGTGGTACGAAGCACACCGTAATCCGCAACGGTCTACCGGCGGGACGGGGGTCCAGTTCACCTGGACCGCGAGGCGGAAACCTCTTTAAATACTACCACGCGCGGCTCAGCCCGCCCATAGTCAGCCGCCGCTGACTGGCGTGGGGGGACTACCCCGTGGGGGCCGAGGGCTGTCGGGGGCACTTCGTCCGGGCCGCGAGGAAGGACCACCTCACTAAAAAACCCAAACATACCGTAACTCACCCTCACGGGTGGGCCGGGGGCTGTCGGGGCTTTTGTCCGGGCCGTGAGGAAGAAAAACCTCTCTAAAAAATCCCTGTATACCGTTACCCCAATCGGGGCCGGGGGCCTTTCGGGGCACAAGTCATCCGAATGCTCGGCGACCGCGCACTGCGTTGCTTGCGCTGAATCCGGGCGCGATGCTGGCCATATCATGGGGGGGAGAAATTGCAATCCACCCTCAACAAGAGGAAAGGTGGCTTCGAAGCCTTCGACCACCAGAACGGAGGAGCGCCCCGTGCGGTGCGAGGAGGTTGAGATGATCGATGGCTAATCGACATATCAGTCTCCTCCAGGGCAACCTTAACCACGCCGCTGGGTCACAGGATCTTTTCCTCCAGGCCCTAGCGGAGTGGGACATTGATGTTGCGGTGGCATCGGAGCCTTATTGGGTTCCTCCCCAACCGCACTGGCTTGGCAGCGCCACAGGGGACGTGGCAGTTCTCGGCCGAACTGGGCCCACCTCAACCCCCCTGACTCTAAGGGAGCGCGGCCCCGGGTATGTGTCGGTTAAGTGGGGGAAATACGCAATTGTCGGCTGCTATTTCTCCCCTAATAAATCCCTGACTGAGTTCGAGGCCTACCTCCACGCCTTGGGCCCAGTGGTCAGACGACTGGCGCCTCTCCAGGTCATCGTAATGGGTGACCTGAACGCTAAGTCGCAGGCATGGGGCGGCGTGGCCACCGACGTAAAGGGCAGGGCCCTTGAGGCTTGGTTGGCGGAACTAGGGCTGTCCATTCTGAATGTCGGGACGGCCTACACCTGTGTGCGACCACGAGGCGGATCAAGGGTGGACGTCTCGTTTGCCACCCCGGGAGTTGCCCGCCACGTCATCAATTGGCGGGTGGTTGAAGAGGAGACCCTATCGGACCACCAGTTCGTCCGATTCGAGATCTCTTCGTCCCCTAGCCCTGTGGGTCCGCCCCGGACCGGCTGCTCGGCAGCCTTCCCGAGATGGACTGTCACCAAGCTGGACAGAGAAAAGGCCGAAGAGGCGGCCATTGTCCAGGCTTGGTGTTCTAAGGGGGCCCCTTCTCCTTCCAATCCGGAAACAGGTGCCGCTCTGCTCCGCTCGTCACTGACGGCGACATGTGACGCGGCGATGCCCAGAGCCCGCAACGTCCCTAATAGGCGGCAAGTGTACTGGTGGACCCAAGAGATAGCGGATCTCCGGGCCACCAGTAACGCAGCAAGGCGGGCACTTACGCGTCACCGCTGTCGCCACGGCCGTGACCTAATCGAGGAGGACCTCCGCCAGCGCTACAAGGAGTGCAAGAAGGCGCTCCAGCTAGCCATTATGAAGGGCAAGGCGGAGGCCCACAACGAGATGCTGGAAGAGCTCGACGGAGATCCGTGGGGACGCCCATACCGCGTAGCGCGTCTTTTGTCGCCTCTGGTCGATGTTGAGATGTCCCAGCCGACCTTGGACCCTCCCTCTGCCCCTCTGGTGCAAAGAAGGTTGTCTAAGCGGCTGAAGAAGGAAGTGGGGAAAGTTGACTCGGACTCGGCCTCGGAAGCAGAACGAGAGCCTCCTAAGATCCCGGCGAATGTCAACACGGCCCGCAGAGGACGCGCTAGGGTGAATAACGCCCCCCGCGCTCAGGCTGAATACGACCGTTTGTGCCAGGAGCCGTTCGTTGCTCTCGAGAAACTTCCCGTGTTAGAAACGCTTGCGTCTGACACTGAGGTGCGTGATCGGTCCCCTCAAGTTCGTGGCACCTATGCCTTATCGGAGGACGAATCGGCCATTCCGTGCGACTCACTAAGCGCGGCGGCTGTGCGCGAACGAGCGCTTCGAGAGGCCGCAAACATTGAGCGTGTGTCGAAGGTGTCCAAGGGACTCCAGGGCAGGATGGCGGCGACCCTCAATAAGGCCGCCAAGGTTCTTAGGGACGCAGTCGAGTCGCTGGCATCTCGGAATGTCACTGAGGAGACCTGCCGCCTCATAGCCGAAAATACTCGACTCAATCGCATTATTATGGAACTGCGGGCTGAGCAGGAGGCGGCACGCAAAGACGTTGCTGAAAGGGAGAATGCGGCCCGTGAGGCCGCCAAAAGTGCACCTGTCCGCACCGGGAAGAAAAATCTGCCGGATGACGATTTTGCGGCAAGGCTTGAGCGGTCAATCGCTATATCTGTCGGCAAAATCATGGACGCTCGCTTTGCCAACCTAGAGGACCGGCTTTTACCGGCTAAAGTCGTGCGGCCTCCTCTGGCGGCAGATCGTAGGGCGACGCCTACTTCGGCTAGAAGCCTTCCCGCTTCCGCCGCTACCCTAACCCCAGCAGCTCCTAGCCAAGCTGCCGTAACGCTGTCCCAGCCCAAGACCCGCACTTGGGCTAATGTTGCGAGTACATCCTCGGCACCCATTCAACACAGCGGCTATGAAGCCGCCCTTGAATCCGGCGCTGAGTCTGAGACCTGGGCGACGATTGCCCGCAAGGGCAAGAAGAAGAAGAAGGTCGCTAGTTCCGCCCCAGCATCGCAAGCGATGTCGGCATCTGCGCCCATCTCAGCCGCAAAAAAATCGACGCCAAAAGCCAAGGTAGTCTCCACTCCAGCCTCTGGCCCAAAGCCCACGCCGAAACCCAAACTTACCGAGCCGAAATCTTCCGTGGTAGTTATCACCCTGGACGCTGGAGCCCAGGAGAAGGGTGTGACCTACCCGGAAATTATTGAGAGAGCAAAAGGCGCTGTCTCCCTTGAGGAACTCGGTATTGAGGGCGGCGTTCGCTTCAAGCGGGCTGTCTCCGGGGGCGTCATCCTTGAAATTCCAGGTGCCGAAACCGGAGCCAAAGCCGATTTACTAGCGGACAAAATTAAGGGGGCCCTGTCCGACGTTGCCAAAGTGGTTCGCCCAGTAAAATGTGCCGACTTGCGCATCACCGGACTGGATGACGCTACGTCCAAGGGCGAAATCGCGGCTGCGGTGGCCTCTAAAGGTGGATGCGCTCTCGAACAAGTGAGAGTTGGCGACATCAGGACGGGGCCACGAGGCGTAGGAGTCGTTGTTGTGCAGTGCCCTGTGGCAGCCGCGAAGACCTTGTCAGAGGCTGGCAGGCTCCTCATCGGATGGAGCTCCACCCAGGTACAAGCACTGGAGGCTAAGGCCCTCCGGTGCTACAAGTGTATGTGCCTTGGACATACTCGGCCGCAATGCACAGCATCGGAGGATCGTGGCATCTTGTGCTACCGCTGTGGTGTTTTAGGACACAAAGCCGAGTCCTGCACAGCGGTGCCACATTGCGCCGTATGCGCCAGTGCTGGTCTCCCAGCCGGTCACATTATGGGCGGCCGCAGCTGTAAGCCTCCCGTCTCGAAGGGCAATGCTGCTTTCGGAGGCAGAAAACCCACCGACGCGAGGTATACTGCTGGTTCCAACAGAGCCACTGGGGAACCCCAACCACAGGCGATGGCTACGGATTGACTAGGCATAGTCAACACTGGTGGCCGCAACGTCTTGCAGACCAACCTCAACCACTGCGCAGGTGCTCAGGACCTTCTCCTGCAGTACATGGTGGAGCAGTCTCTTGACGTCGCTATCGCCGCGGAGCCCTATAGCATCTATGACCGCGAAAATTGGGCCGGAGATCTAAGTGGCCTGGTGGTTATTATCACCCCAGCGTCAGCGGGTGCCACTCCCCTCTCTATCAGAGAAAAGGGACACGGTTTTGTTGCGGCCGTCTGGGGAGAAATAGCCCTTGTCGGTGTTTACTTCTCCCCGAACAGAAGCGTGGCCGAATTTGAACCTTTCCTCCACGAGCTTTCTGCGGCAGTTCGGAGACTTGCCCCAATGCAGGTCCTCGTTATGGGGGACTTCAATGCCAAATCCACGCTGTGGGGGGAGGCCAAGACGACCATCAGGGGCGAGTTGGTGGAGGACTGGGCAGCCGGACTAGGCCTGTGCCTCCTGAACCGGGGCACTGTCCATACCTGCGTCCAAAATAATGGTGGATCCATCGTTGACCTAACGTTTGGCACCCCCTCTATTGCTGCCTGTGTCCACAACTGGCGCGTTGAAGACGAGGTGGAGAACCTCTCGAACCACCGTTACATCAGGTTCGAGATCTCCACACCCGGGACGACCACTGCAAGGCAGAACATGGCCGCTAGTCGTAGAGCGCACTTTGTTCGTTGGGCTCTCGCTCGCCTCAACAAGGAAGACGCGGAATGCGCCGCGATTGTTGCCAGCTGGCCGTTGGTCTGCAACTCAGACGCTGACGAAGGGGCGCAGCAACTGCGCAAGACCCTCACCGCAGTTTGCGACGCAGCTATGCCCCGTACGGTAGCCCGCCCTTCTAAAAGAGCGGTCTACTGGTGGAAGCAGGAGATAGCTGACCTTAGATCAGCCTGCATGACGGCTCGGAGGGCATACCTGCGCCAACGTGCAAGGCGGCCCAGTGTTGTAGACGAGGAGGAAGAGGGTCGTCTCTACGAGCTGTACCGCCAGGCAAAAAAGGCTCTACAGGTCGAAATTAATAAGGCCAAGGAGTCTGCCTGGCAGGAGTTCATCGACGATCTAAATCGAGATCCATGGGGGCGCCCATACCGGGTAGTACGGAAGAAAATGAGCTGCGGCCAGGCGCCTCCCATGGAGACAATGGACTCCCAGCTCCTCGACAATGTAGTCGCAGGGCTCTTCCCAGAGCGGGCTGAGCATACGCCCCCGGCTATGACCTCCTGCGACACGGAGTCGGAAATGCTTCGGAAACGGCTGGAAAGGCACGATGGAACTCGAGGATGGTTTTAGTGGGTATACTTGTCGATTGGCGGCGAGTAGCGTCCCCAATCGTCAAGGGAGTCCCACATAACCTGCTGCTGTCCCCACGGCAGCAGGTATGCGTAGAGCATTTCCTCCTCGTAAAAAAAAAAAAAAAAAAAAAAAAAAGGTTAGGTTAGGTTAGGTTAGGTTAGGTTAGGTTGGGGGTGGAAGTGTAGTTACGTCCCCGTCGTCACCCCTGGATACCAGTCACGTGCGGTAACGCAGCACTGACTGGTAACTGAGCACTACACGAGAGTACAATTCATATATTGCCCAAGATGTCGAATGCGACTATTACGAATGCGGCTGGTGTGCCCGCGACTCCCGATTGGGATAATCGCCCTTCTCAGGGCGGGTCCGGACTGCCAGCGCGCCCCGATGTGACCGAAGATCCTTACGGGGATAATCGAGCTAGTGTGGCGAGTGGATCAGAGATCCTTTTGTCGACCCCGGTCGATATAGAGATGTCCCAGCCGACCTTAGACCCTCCCTCTGCCCCTCTGGTGCAAAGAAGGTTGTCTAAGCGGCTGAAGAAGGAAGTTGGGAAAGTTGACTCGGACTCGGCCTCAGAAGCAGAACGAGAGCCTCCTAAGATCCCGACGAATGCCAACACGGCCCGCAGAGGACGCGCTAGGGTGAATAACGCGCCCCGCGCTCAGGCTGAATACGACCGTTTGTGCCAGGAGCCGTTTGTTGCTCTGGAGAAACTTCCCGCGTTAGAAACGCTTGCGTCTGACACTGAGGTGCGTGATCGGTCCCCTCAAGTTCGTGGCACCTATGCCTTATCGGAGGACGAATCGGCCATTCCGTGCGACTCACTTAGCGCGGCGGCAGTGCGCGAACGAGCGCTTCGAGAGGCCGCAAACATTGAGCGTGTGTCGAAGGTGTCTAAGGGACTCCAGGGCAGGATGGCGGCGACCCTCAATAATGCCGCCAAGGTTCTTAGGGACGCAGTCGAGTCGCTGGCATCTCGGAATGTCACTGAGGAGACCTGCCGCCTCATAGCCGAAAATACTCGACTCAACCGCATTGTCATGGAATTGCGGGCTGAGCAGGAGGCGGCACGCAAAGACGTTGCAGATAGGGAGAATGCGGCTCGTGAGGCTGCCAGAAGTGCACCTGTCCGCACCGGGAAGAAAAATCTGCCAGATGACGATTTTGCGGCAAGGCTTGAGCGGTCAATCGCCATATCTGTCGGCAAAATCATGGACGCTCGCTTTGCCAACCTAGAGGACCGGCTTTTACCAGCTAAAGTCGTGCGGCCTCCTCTGGCGGCAGATCGTAGGGCGACGCCTACTTCGGCTAGAAGCCTTCCCGCTTCCGCCGCTACCCTTACCCCAGCGGCTCCCACCCAAGCTGCTGCAACGCTGTCCCAGCCCAAGACTCGGACTTGGGCAAATGTTGCGGGTACATCCTCTGCACCCATTCAACATAGTGGCTATGAAGCCGCCCTTGAATCCGGTGCTGAGTCTGAGACCTGGGCGACGATTGCCCGCAAGGGCAAGAAGAAGAAGAAGGCGGCTAGTTCCGTCCCAGCATCGCAAGCAAAGTCGGCATCTGCGCCCATCTCAGCCGCAAAAAAATCGACTCCAAAAGCCAAGGTAGTCTCCACTGCAGCCTCTGGCCCAAAGCCCACGCCGAAACCCAAACTTACCGAGCCGAAATCTTCCGTGGTAGTTATCACCCTGGACGCTGGAGCCCAGGAGAAGGGTGTGACCTACCCGGAAATTATAGAGAGAGCAAAAGGCGCTGTCTCCCTTGAGGAACTCGGTATTGAGGGCGGCGTTCGCTTCAAGCGGGCTGTCTCCGGGGGCGTCATCCTGGAAATTCCAGGTGCCGAAACCGGAGCCAAAGCCGACTTACTAGCGGATAAAATTAAGGGGGCCCTGTCCGACGTCGCCAAAGTGGTTCGCCCAGTAAAATGTGCCGACTTGCGCATCACCGGGCTGGATGACGCTACGTCAAAGAGCGAAATCTCGGATGCGGTGGCCTCTAAAGGTGGATGCGCTCTCGAACAAGTGAGAGTTGGCGACATCAGGACGGGGCCACGAGGCGTAGGAGTCGTTGTTGTGCAGTGCCCTGTGGCAGCCGCGAAGACCTTGTCAGAGGCTGGCAGGCTCCTCATCGGATGGAGCTCCACCCAGGTGCAAGCACTGGAGGCTAAGGCCCTCCGGTGCTACAAGTGTATGTGCCTCGGACATACCCGGCCGCAATGCACAGCATCGGAGGATCGTGGCATATTGTGCTACCGCTGTGGTGTTTTAGGACACAAAGCCGAGTCCTGCACAGCGGTGCCACATTGCGCCGTATGCACCAGTGCCGGCCTCCCAGCCGGTCACATCATGGGCGGCCGCAGCTGTAAGCCCCCCGTCTCGAAGGGCAATGCTGCTTTCGGAGGCAGAAAACCCACCGACGCGAGGTCTACTGCTGGTTCCAACAGAGCCACTGGTGAACCCCAACCACAGGCGATGGCTACGGATTGACTAGGCATAGTCAACACTGGTGGCCGCAACGTCTTGCAGACTAACCTTAACCACTGCGCAGGTGCTCAGGACCTCCTCCTGCAGTACATGGTGGAGCAGGCGCTTGACGTCGCTGTCGCCGCGGAGCCCTACAGCGTCTATGACCGGGAAAATTGGGCTGAAGACCTTAGTGGCCTGGTGGTTATTATCACCCCATCGTCAGCGGGTGCCACTCCCCTCTCTATCAGAGAAAGGGGACACGGATTTGTTGCGGCCGTCTGGGGAGAAATAGCCCTTGTCGGTGTTTACTTCTCCCCGAACCGAAGCGTGGCCGAATTTGAGCCCTTCCTCCACGAGCTTTCTGCGGCAGTTCGGAGACTTGCCCCAATGCAGATCCTCGTTATGGGGGACTTCAATGCCAAATCCACGCTGTGGGGGGAGCCCAAGACGACCATCAGGGGCGAGCTGGTAGAGGACTGGGCAGCCGGACTAGGTCTGTGCCTCCTAAATCGGGGCACAGTCCATACCTGCGTCCAAAATAATGGTGGGTCAATCGTAGACCTAACGTTTGGCACTCCCTCTATTGCTACCTGTGTCCACAACTGGCGCGTTGAAGACGAGGTGGAAAACCTCTCGAACCACCGTTACATCAGGTTCGAGATCTCCACACCCGGGACGACTACTGCAAGGCAGAACATGGCCGCTAGTCGCAGAGCGCACTTTCTTCGCTGGGCGCTCGCTCGCCTCAACAAAGAGGACGCGGAATGCGCTGCGATCGTTGCCAGCTGGCCGGTGGTATGCAATTCAGACGTTGACGAAGGGGCGCAGCAATTGCGCAAAACCCTCACCGCAGTTTGCGACGCAGCCATGCCCCGAACGGTAGCCCGCCTATCTAAAAAAGCGGTCTACTGGTGGAAGAAGGAGATCGCTGATCTAAGGTCAGCCTGTATGACGGCTCGGAGGGCATACCTGCGCCAACGCGCAAGGAGGCCCAGTGCTTTAGACGAGGAGGAAGAGGGTCGTCTCTACGAGTTGTACCGCCAGGCAAAAAAGGCTCTACAGGCCGAAATTTACAAGGCCAAGGAGTCTGCCTGGCAGGAGTTCATTGACGATCTAAATCGAGATCCATGGGGGCGCCCATACCGGGTAGTTAGAAAGAAAATGAGTTGCGGCCAGGCGCCTCCCATGGAGACAATGGACTCCCAGCTCCTCGGCAATGTAATTGCAGGGCTCTTTCCAGAGCGGGCAGAACATACGCCCCCTGCTATGACCTCCTGTGGCACAGAGTTGGAAATGATCGGGGATATCCCTCCGGTCACAGTGGCCGAACTTGGTGCAGCCGTTCTCCGCCTTAAAGGCAAGAAAACGGCCCCTGGCCCAGATGGCGTCCCCGGCCGGGTATTAGTCCTGGCGTCTAAACATCTAGGGAACCACCTCATCGACATCTTCAACAAGTGTCTCGAAGCAGGCCGGTTCCCTAAGATGTGGAAAGATGGTCGGCTGGTCCTGTTGAGAAAGGAGGGCAGACCTGCAGACTCTCCTGCGGGCTACCGACCGATCGTCCTCCTGGACGAGGTGGCCAAGGTGTTTGAACGTATTTTGGTCGCCCGCCTCGCCGAACACCTGCGCGACATCGGCCCTGACCTATCCGATTGTCAATATGGCTTCAGGTCGGGACGCTCCACAATCGACGCTATATCCGAGCTGAAAGACTTGGCTTTAGAGGCTGTCGCGAATGGGGAGAGCGTTATGGCAGTGTCATTGGACATTGCTAATGCTTTTAACTCTCTCCCCTTTGCTTGTGTCGAGGAGGCACTCCGCTACCACAGAGTGCCGTTCTATTTGCGTAGAGTAGTTGAGCACTACCTCAGAGGGAGGGATGTGCTCTACTCCGATAGGGACGGCTGCCTCAAGACGAGGCCAATGTCATGCGGCGTTCCCCAGGGGTCAGTTATGGGCCCACTGTTGTGGAACGTCGCATATGACTGGGTCCTGCGTGCTACGCTGCTCCCCGCGACGCATGTCATCTGCTATGCAGATGACACACTTGTCGCTGCAACGGGGAGCAGCTTCCAGGAAGCTGCGAGACTGGCCTCGGCAGGGGCCACCGACATCGTGGACCATATACGACAGCTCGGTCTAGAGGTGGCTCTAGCCAAGACGGAAGCTATTTACTTCCATGGGCCGAGGAACAAACCGCCAGCGGGTGCCTATGTCCTTGTCGATGGTACCCGCGTAATGGTGAAGGCTCATGTGAAGTACCTAGGGCTAGTACTGGACGGCCGCTGGCGATTTGGCGAGCACTTCCGCCGACTTGCCCCGAAGCTAATAAAGACGGCGGCGTCGTTAAGCGGCCTTCTCCCGAATCTAGGGGGCCCAACCGCTAGCTGTCGCCGCCTGTATCTGGGCGTCGTGCGCAGTATGGCACTGTACGGGGCGCCCATATGGGTAGACGCCCTATCACGCCCCAATAAAGCCGCACTGCGCAGGCCACAACGGGTGCTGGCAATACGCGCTGTGAGAGGCTACCGCACAATCTCCGGTGACGCAGCTTGTGCGCTAGCTGCTTCCCCTCCCTGGGAACTGGAAGCGGTTATCCTCTCGGAAGTTTACAAATACCGGGCTGAAGTGAGGGCGCGTGGCGAGCGCCCCGCCCTTGAGGAAATAGAACACGTCCGAGAGCTGGCGCACCAAGATATGGTCCTGCGCTGGCAGGAAAGCCTCGAAAGCCCTTCTTACGGGCTATGGACGCTGGAGGCTCTACGCCCTTGCCTCCCAGAGTGGGTGAGCCGTCGCCATGGGCACCTCTCCTATAGGCTTGTGCAAGTACTGACTGGGCATGGGTGCTTCGGTCGTTACTTGCACAAGGTCGCCCGGAGAGAGGCGACACCGAGGTGCCACCACTGTGACGCCGCGGAAGATACAGCTAAGCACACGCTATCCGCGTGCTCAGCGTGGGCCCCGCAGCGTCAATCGTTGGTGGCGGCGGTGGGCACTGACCTCTCACTGCCAAACGTTATCGCCGCAATGCTCGGCAGTGAGCAGGCGTGGGAGGCAACCGCCTCCTTCTGTGAAGAAGTCATGACTGAGAAGGAGGCGGCGGAGCGTGTCAGGGAAGAGGATGCTCAGGCTGACCCGCTCCGACGCAGGCGGTTGGGAGTCCGAAGGCGGCGTTATAATCGCCTCCTGACTCCCGGTGGACCCAGCGGCGATGGGGGTGGGGACCCTCGTCGACCGCCTAGCACAGGTCCACCCGCTGGAGGGGATGCCTCGAGGTTCCCGCGGCATCCCCGGGGCGTAAGGCCCGCACCGTAAGGTGGGGCACCGCTGGGGTGGCGGAGTGAATGCGATGAGCGAACCTCCGTCTCCCCACTATAGCGGCACGACGGAACTCGAGGATGGTTTTAGTGGGTATACTTGTCGATTGGCGGCGAGTAGCGTCCCCAATCGTCAAGGGAGTCCCACATAACCTGCTGCTGTCCCCACGGCAGCAGGTATGCGTAGAGCATTTCCTCCTCAAAAAAAAAAAAAAAAAAAAAAAAAAAAAAAAGGTTAGGTTAGGTTAGGTAGGGGGTGGAAGTGTAGTTACGTCCCCGTCGTCACCCCTGGATACCAGTCACGTGCGGTAACGCAGCACTGACTGGTAACTGAGCACTACACGAAAGAACGATTTGCGATTGCGCGATATGTCTACTCCGACTATTGTGGATGCGGCTGGTAAGCCCGCGACTCCCATGCGGGATAAGCGCCCTTCTCAGGGCGGGTCCGGGCTTCCAGAGCGCGGTGATTTGGTGGCTCCTTCTGGAGCGGCTGCGAGTGCGTTGCTTGAACGCCCTTCTGAGGGCGACTCGCAGCTTTTAGTGTCGGACGTCGAATTTTCCGAGGTGGGCGGCGAGGCCGAACTCGGGTTTTCCGGCGTGCCTCAACAGGAGGGCTGGTCGAAAAGTGGAATTCGGGCCTGCAAGGTTGTTGTGGACCGGTTGGTCATCGGAGATAATGGCTCCACCTCAGACGTCGAAATGCCCTCCACACCGTTGAGGAAACGTCAGCAGGGCAACTATTTCGACGATTTTGACTTTGAGGAGGATCTTTTGCCGGCTCCGAAGATCAATTCGGCCCGCCGTGGCAAGGCAAAGTCTGGAGGCGTGCAGCGGGCCAAACTCTTCCTGAAAGAGAGGTTAGAGGAGCTCGAGGAGGCCGAGTTCACGGCGGACCTCGATAAGCGGGCCAAAGCCAACCTTATTGGCCGAGACAAGGGTCGAACTCCCATCTCCACGCCTGGACCTACGGATCTCTTGGACCCAAAGGCCCAGGTCGTCTATGAGACGCTGGACTTGGAACAACTGCGGGCGCGCGGTGGAGTCTTTTGCACCGAAGTCCTCCGCGTTTCTTCCAAGTCGGGGAATTTACAAGGCCCTATGCAAGGGGCTTTAAATAGAGCTGCCTCCAACTTGACCAGCATTATCGACACGCTGGCTTTCCGCTCGGAAACGGAGGAAAATCGCCGACTCCGAGTTGACAACGGAAACCTTAGGCGGGAGGCTGACAATCTTCGAAAAGAAGTCAGCGCTCTAAAGAAGGACCTGGTAGAGCTTTCTGCCAATATAAGGAGGAAGAAGTCTACTCCGGTAGCTGGCACAAACGCTGCTAACCCAGAGACATTAGAGGTAGCCACCGCCCTTAGAGACCCTGAGCCTCAGGCTTCATCCTCGGACGTACCACTCCCCCAGGGTGCCCTATGTGCTCAGTCTATAGAGGACCTGTTGCAGCTGGCGTGCAAGAGGGCTATTGATTCAGCTGCACAGCTTATCGACGCCAGACTAGGGGAGATCGAAAGCCGCCTGCCTCCACAGGCGACCTTGCGGCCCCCACTCGCAGCCGACACCAAAAGGGCGATGACAGCCGCTTCAAACCCGGCTGCACCCAAAGCGCAGAGGGCGCCAGTAGCCCCCGCTAAGGTGACGAAGGAGGCCTCACCTCTGGTGGCGCCTGCCTCCACCCCTTCGGCGGTAGACTGGGCAACTGTGGTGCGCCGAGGAAAGAAGGGGAAGAAACCCCCAACAACTCTGTCGGCAGCCCAGCCGGGCCCTTCGGTTCCCCCGGCTTCCAAAGCAGCCACCAAGCCGAAAGTCAAACTGACTCCCCCGCGCACTGCAGCGATTATCGTAACGCTGCAGCCAGAGGCCGCAGAAAAGGGCACTACCTACAAGGCAGTGCTTACCAAGGCTAAGGCCGCGGTCGATCTTCCCGAGCTCGGGATCCCGCACCTTAAGGTTCACGACTCGGCAACCGGGGCACGCCTTATCGAGGTATCTGGCGCAGAGTGCCGGGAAAAGGCGGATAAACTGGCCACAAAACTGTCCGAAGTTCTCGGCGGTGAAGCCCGGGTCTCCAGGCCTGAGAAACGCGCAGAGGTGCGCATTTCTGGCCTGGACGAATCCGTGACGAAGGAGGAGGTCGTGGCTGCAGTGGCCAGCAAAACCGGCTGCTCTCCTGCTTCGATCAGAGCAGGGGAAATCCATCCTGGCACCCGGCGCTTGGGGGCCTTGACAGTCTCTTGCCCGCTAGCGGCAGTCAAAGCCCTGTCTGAGGCCGGCCGCTTCTTAGTCGGCTGGACCTCAGCGCGAGTGCAGGTTCTGGAGACGCGCCCCATGCGCTGCTTCAAGTGCATGGGGATTGGGCACACGCGAATGCTATGCCCGTCCTCGGCGGAACGCAGTGGCCTGTGCTTCCGGTGTGGCAATCCGGGGCACAAGTCATCCGAATGCTCGGCGACCGCGCACTGCGTTGCCTGCGCTGAATCCGGGCGCGATGCTGGCCATATCATGGGGGGGAGAAATTGCAATCCCCCCTCAACAAGAGGAAAGGTGGCTTCGAAGCCTTCGACCACCAGAACGGAGGAGCACCCCGTGCGGTGCGAGGAGGTTGAGATGATCGATGGCTAATCGACATATCAGTCTCCTCCAGGGGAACCTTAACCACGCCGCTGGGTCACAGGATCTTTTCCTCCAGGCCCTAGCGGAGTGGGACATTGACGTTGCGGTGGCTTCGGAGCCTTATTGGGTTCCCCCCCAACCGCACTGGCTTGGCAGCACCACAGGGGACGTGGCAGTTCTCGGCCGAACTGGGCCCACCTCCACCCCCCTGACTCTAAGGGAGCGCGGCCCCGGGTATGTGTCGGCTAAGTGGGGGAAATACGCAATAGTCGGCTGCTATTTCTCCCCTAACAAATCCCTGACTGAATTCGAGGCCTACCTCCGCGCCTTGGGCCCAGTGGTCAGACGACTGGCGCCTCTCCAGGTCATCGTAATGGGTGACCTGAACGCTAAGTCGCAGGCATGGGGCGGCGTGGCCACCGACGTTAAGGGCAGGGCCCTTGAGGCTTGGTTGGCGGAACTAGGGCTGTCCATTCTCAATGTCGGGACGGCCTACACCTGTGTGCGACCACGAGGCGGGTCAAGGGTGGACGTCTCGTTTGCCACCCCGGGAGTTGCCCGCCACGTCGTCAATTGGCGGGTGGTTGAAGAGGAGACCCTCTCGGACCACCAGTACGTCCGATTCGAGATCTCCTCGTCCCCTAGCCCTGTGGGTCCGCCCCGGCCCAGCTGCTCGTCAGCCTTTCCGAGATGGACTGTAACCAAGCTGGACAGAGAAAAGGCCGAAGAGGCGGCCATAGTCCAAGCCTGGTGTTCCAAGGGGGCCCCTCCTCCTTCCGATCCGGAAACCGGCGCCGCTCTCCTCTGCTCGGCTCTTACGGCAACATGTGACGCAGCGATGCCTAGAGCCCGCAACGTCCCAAATAGGCGGCAAGTCTACTGGTGGACCCAGGAGATAGCGGATCTCCGGGCCACCAGTAACGCAGCCAGGCGGGCACTTACGCGTCACCGCAGTCGCCACGGCCGTGACCCAATTGAGGAGGGCCTCCGCCAGCACTACAAGGAGTGCAAGAAGGCGCTCCAGCTAGCAATTAAGAAGGGCAAGGCGGAGGCCCACAACGAGATGCTGGAAGAGCTCGACGGTGATCCATGGGGACGCCCATACCGCGTAGCGCGTAATAAGCTACGCGGGCAAACGGCACCCCTCACGGAGACCATGGAGCCGGACCTCCTCCGGAGGGTGGTCGGGTCTCTGTTCCCCGAGCGTGGGGACTTTCGCGCCCCGGCCCATCCCCGTCCGAGAGGCCAATCGCAGGATCTCCCGGCTCCTCTAGTTTCTAGAGCAGAGCTGGGCGTCGCCCTCGACCGCCTTCAGGGCAAAAATACGGCCCCGGGGCCAGACGGGATCCCGGGTAAAATCCTCCGCCTGCATATGCAAGTGGAGGAAAACGAGGACACGCTTCGAGAACTGTTTGACCTAATTCTCAGGACCGGGCAGTTCCCGAAGATCTGGAAAAGGGGCCGCCTCTGCCTGCTAAGGAAGGAGGGGCGGCCACTCGATTCCCCGTCCGCCTACAGGCCTATTGTCCTGTTGGACGAGGCGGGGAAAGTCCTGGAGAGGGTCTTGGTCTCCCGGCTCGTCCAGCACCTAAACGAAGTGGGTCCCAACTTGTCGGAAAGGCAGTTCGGCTTCAGGGCGGGGCGCTCGACTATTGACGCCCTGTCCGCCCTGAAGGCTTTCACTGAGGACGCTGTGTCCCGGGGCGAAAGAGCATTGGCGGTGTCACTCGACATCGCCAATGCGTTTAATAGCCTGCCCTTCGATACCATAGTGTCGGCGCTTCATTATCATGGGGTGCCGGCCTATCTTATCAGGCTTGTGGCGGACTACCTCCAAGACCGAGAGGTAGTATACATCGACGGGCACGGCAACATGGGACGCAAGAAAATCTTTCGCGGAGTTCCCCAGGGCTCGGCTCTTGGGCCAACACTCTGGAACATTGGCTACGACAGTGTGCTGCGCGGCGCTCTCATCAGAGGGACGAGGGTGCTGTGCTACGCCGACGACACACTGATCGTGGCCACAGGAAGGGCCCTGCCGGAACTCTGCATCCGGACCGAGGTGGCCACAGAAATGATTGTGGCCCGTATCAGGGGAATAGGGCTAGAGGTGGCCCCCCAAAAGACTGAGGCCCTCATGTTCCACGGGCCTCGTCGCGGACCGCCTCCAGGAGCCCATCTTAATTTAGAGGGCGTCCAGGTTCGCATCAAGGCCCAGATGAAGTATCTGGGCCTAATGCTGGATGGGCGCTGGAATTTCCACGCCCACTTCAGCAGGTTGGCCCCAAAATTGGTGGGAGTGGCAGCAGCCTTGGGCAGATTGTTGCCTAATGTGAGAGGTCCCAGTGTAGGGTGCCGTAAGCTCTACGCTGGGGTCATCAAGAGCATGGCCCTGTACGGGGCCCCCATTTGGGTCGGTTCCCTCGATCGAGAGAACCGCACGCTCCTCCACCAGCCTCAGCGCACCATAGCGCTGCGAGCGATTAGGGGGTACAGGACCGTCTCCTTTGGCGCGGCCTGCGTTCTGGCAGGGCTACCCCCCTGGGAGCTCGAAGCTGAGGTCCTCGACGCCGTATACCGTTTCCGTGCGTCGAGGAGACAAGAGGGGGAGCATCCCGCACCTGAAGAGGTCAACCGCCTGCGGCTTCTCGCTCAGGAGGAACTGCTGCGACGATGGGAGGTCAGCCTGGCGAGTCCCCGCTATGGTACCCGCACCATAGAGGCGATCCGCCCGGTCCTAGACCAATGGGTCCTGAGGAAGCACGGCTCCCTTACCTACCGCTTAGTGCAGGTGCTGACCGGACATGGCTGTTTCGGTCAGTACCTATGCCTGATTGGCAAGGAGCCGTCCCCCGTGTGTCACGGGTGCGGCGCTGTGGAAGACACGGCTCAGCACACCCTACAGGTGTGCTCAGCCTGGGTCGAGCAGCGCCGGGCCTTGACCGCGGAGGTTGGGCCAGACCTCGACCTCCCGAGCGTCGTGCGAGCGATGCTTGCGAGCGAGAGAGCGTGGGACGCCATGGTCTCCTTCTGCGAAGAGGTAATGTTGCAGAAGGAGACTGATGAACGGGCTAGGGAAGAGGCTCCCGATGCCCACGCGCTCCGGCGCAGACGGCCAGGGGGGAGAAGGAGGCGTTTTGCTCGCCTCATCCCTCCCCCCTAAACAAGAGGTGACCAGTGGGCGAAGGGTCGGGGGACCCGACGCCCACGTTGCACGGTCCCACCCGTCTTGAGGCCCACCAAGCGTACTGGTGGGCCTCTGTAGCGCGGAAGGCCCGGCACAAGGCTGGGCCGCCAGGCGGCACGATGCAGTAGAATCCAACTTGGGAGCCTGCATCGTGTCACTATAGCACTGAGGGTACGTCGCTGGTTTTTTAGTGGGTATGCTCGGCGAGCGACAGCCCTTCTGGCTGCCGCCCGCCAAGAGAGTCCCACATAACCTGCCACTCCCCCCGGGGTGGCAGGTATGCGAAAAGCATTTTTCCAGCGTCAAAAAAAAAAAAAAAAAAAAAAAGGTTAGGTTAGGTAGTTACGTCCCCGTCGTCACCCCTGGATACCAGTCACGTGCGGTAACGCAGCACTGACTGGTAACTGAGCACTACACGAGAGAACGTTCCGCGACTTGCGCGACATGTCTTCTACGACATTGGTGGATGCGGCTGGCAAGCCCGCGACTCCCAATCGGGATAAGCGCCCTTCTCAGGGCGGGTCCGGGCTTCCAGCGCGCAGTGGCTTGGAGGTCACGTCTGGAGCGGCTGCGACTGCATTGTTTAAACGCCCTTCTGAGGGCGAGTCGCGGTCCCCAGCACATGACGTTGAAATGCCCGAGATGGGCGGTGAGGCTGAGCTCGAGTTTTTGAACTCGTCTCAGCAGGAGGACTGGCCGGCGAATAATATTCGGGCTTGCAAGGTCGTGGTAGATCGGTTATCCATCGGGGATTCTGGATCTGCTTTAGAGATTGAAATGCCCTCTCCGTCGGCGAGGAAACGTCAGGGGAATTATATCGGAGACCTTAACTGTGAGGAGGATCTCATACTGGCTCCGAAGATAAATTCGGCCCGCCGGGGCAAGGCGAAGACAGGAGGTCTGCAGCGCGCCAACGCCTTCCTCAAAGAAAGGATTGAAGATATGGCTGAGCGTGACTTCAACGCTGAACTCGATAAGCGGGCCAAAGCCAACCTTATGGCTCGCGAGAAATCTCGCTCACTCTCCCAACTGGACGAAGCGCTTTCGGACCTTGAGGACCCCAAAGCGAAACTGGACTACACAAGCCTGAACCTCCAGCAACTTCAGGCGCGTGGAGGCGTATTCTGTTCGGAGGTACTGAGGGTAGCCTGTAAATCCAAACATCTCCAGGGTCCGATGCAGGGGGCTTTAAACAGAGCGGCTTCCGAGCTTACTGACATTCTCGGTCACCTTGCATCGCGCTCTGAAACTGAGGAAAACCGTCGTCTTAGGGTAGACAACGACAACCTGAGACGGGAAGTAGAGTGCCTGAGGAAGGAAACATACTCCCTTAAGCAAGACCTAGCGGAACATTCAAAGAGGGTCCCAAAAAATACTACGACCCCGGCAGTTTCCATGGCCCCGGCGCTCGCCGCGAAGGCCTCTATCGGGGCTGGGCCGGCAGCTTCGGCCACTGCCTCGGGATCGCTATTAGCTCAAGGCACCTTGTGTGCCCAATCCGTCGAGGAACTGCTCCAAGTGGCATGCAGGAGGGCCATTGATTCCGCGGCCCAACTCATCGACGCCCGGCTGGGGGAAATAGAGAGCCGCCTCCCTCCCCCAAAACCGACGCCTCGTCCGCCGCTAGCGAGTGACGGCAAAGGCACGGCAACAAGTTCTGGTGCTCTGACCACGGCCCGCCAAAAAGGGCAGAGCGCATCTTTTGCCCAAACTGTTGCCGGTAATCCAGGTATGGTGGTGACTGCTCCTACTCCTGTGCCAGTGGTGGAAGAATGGTCGACTGTGGTGCGGCGTGGAAAGAAGGGGAAAACTCCCACTCCATCCCTTGCCAAACCCGCGGCCTCAACGTCAGCTGAGACTCGTGGCAAGGTCTCTGCTGCTCCCAAAGCGAGGAAAACAAAAGCGACGGCAACTAAACCGAAGCCAAAACTCAGCCCTCCGCGGACTGCAGCAATCGTTGTCACGCTGCAGCCTGAGGCTGTCTCGAAAGGGACAACCTACAAGGAGGTGCTGACTAAGGCTAAGGCAGCGGTTAATCTCACCGAACTAGGGATCCCGCACTTAAAGGTGGTAGACTCGGCCACCGGAGCGCGGCTCATAGAGGTTCCGGGCACGGAATGCCGGGAGAAAGCCGAAAAGTTGGCTTCCAAACTTGCAGAGGTCCTAGGCGGTGATGTGACGGTCTCCAGACCGGAGAAACGTGCTGACGTTCGCGTCTTCGGTCTGGATGAGGCCGTCACTAGGGAAGAAATTGCCGCAGCAGTGGCAAGTAAGACTGGTTGCTCTGCAGCGGCAGTCAGGGTGGGCGAGATCCACTCTGGGTCAAGAGGCATGGGCGTGGCCTCTCTATCGTGCCCGATAGCTGCGGCGAAATTGCTGGCCGAGGCTGGCCGGCTCTTAGTCGGGTGGACGTCAGCTCGCGTGGAGGCCCTGGAAACCCGACCCATGCGTTGCTTCAAGTGCATGGGGCTGGGACATACGAGGCAGATGTGTCCATCCTCAGCGGACCGTAGTGGACTGTGCTTCAGGTGCGGGCAACCTGGGCACAAGTCCGCCGCGTGCACAGCCACTGCTCATTGTGCCGCGTGTGCGGAAATCGGGCGCGAAGCCGGCCACATCATGGGGGGTAGGAACTGTAACCCACCCCAAGCAAGAGGCAAAGCGGCCGCTAGGTCTCCAGCTGCCGCTGCCCCTATAGAGGTACACCGCAATAGGTGTGAAGAGGTGGAAATGTCCGATGGCTAGTCGGCATATCCACTTCCTTCAAGGAAATGTAAATCACGCCGTCGGGGGACAAGACCTCTTCCTCCACACTATGGCGGCGTGTAACATTGATATAGCGGTAGCCGCGGAGCCCTACTGGGTTCCGCCACAGCCCCACTGGATCGGCGACTCAAACGGCGATGTCGCAATTATTTGTCAGACGGGACCAAACGCCACCCCTCTAATTTTGAGAGAACGGGGTCCGGGCTTCGTAACGGCCAAATGGGGGCGATACGGCATCGTGGGTGCGTACTTCTCCCCCAACACGCCCTTGTCGGACCTAGAGGCATTTCTTCGCGTCTTGGGTCCGGCAGTTAGACGATTGGCACCCCTGCCAGTCATCCTGATGGCTGACCTTAACGCCAAGTCACAGGCGTGGGGAGGGGTCGCAACTGATGTGAAGGGCCGGGCGGTGGAGGAATGGGCGGTCGAGTTGGGGCTGTCCATTCTAAATGTTGGCACTGCCTATACGTGCGTGCGCCGCAGGGGGGGCTCTAGAGTAGACATAACACTTGCCACCCCTGACATCGCGAGCCGGACGAGCAATTGGCGAGTGCTAGAGGAGGAGACCCTATCGGACCACATGTACGTCCGATTTGAAGTCTCCTCCTCCACGGGACACGTGGCGCCCCGTTCTTCTGGCAGCTCGGCCTTCCCACGGTGGGCCATCGCGAAATTGGACCAGGAGAGAGCTGAAGAGGCGGCCATCGTCCAGGCCTGGTGTGCGGGGAGTTCTCCGCCGCCCCTGGATGTAGATGACGGCGCCGCTCAACTGCGCTCCTCTATGACGGAGGTCTGCGACGCAGCCATGCCGAGAGCACGCCGTCGGCCAAACCGCCGTCAGGTCTACTGGTGGTCCCAGGAGATTGCTGATCTCCGGTCCACTAGTAATTCGGCACGGCGCACCTTCACTCGGTACCGCCGCCGTGGCATCCGTGACCCGGCGGAAGAGGACCGCCTCTACTCTGTCTACCGGGAAACCAGAGTGACCCTTCAGACAGCCATATCAGAGGCCAAGGCTAGGGCGCGAGACGAGACCCTGGCTGAGCTAGACAGGGATCCGTGGGGGCGACCGTATCGTGCAGCACGAAACAAGCTCCGCGGACAAACGGCTCCTATCTCGGAGACTCTTGAGCCGGCCCTCCTGGAACGAGTCGTCGGGGAGCTCTTCCCAGGCCAAGAGGACCCCGCGTTGATGACCTCTCGTCGCTCTAGAGAGGAGCCAGTGGGCCCGCATGCTCCCCCAGTCTCCGAGGCCGAGATGGAGCTAGCTCTTGAACGGCTTCGAGGCCGGAAGACTGCGCCTGGCCCGGATGGGGTGCCGGGTAAGGTCCTGCACCTCTTACTTAAGGAGAGGGAAAATGCGGATCGGCTTCGGGAACTGTTCAACCAAATCTTGACAACAGGGCAGTTCCCGAAACTTTGGAAGGTAGGGCACCTTTGCCTCCTGCAAAAGGAGGGTCGGGACCCGGACTCCCCAACCGCCTACAGGCCGATCGTCTTACTGGATGAGGCGGGGAAGATGATGGAGAGAGTGGTGGTCTCTCGCCTCGTCCACCACCTCACGGAGGAGGGTCCCGACCTCTCAGAGCGGCAATTCGGTTTCAGGGCCGGGCGTTCTACCATAGACGCCCTTTTAGCCCTGAAATCTTACACGGAGGAGGCTGTTGGGCAGGGAAAGAGGGCGCTGGCAATCTCGCTGGACATTGCGAACGCCTTCAACACCCTCCCCTTCAACGTAATATTGGAGGCACTCCGCTATCACGGGGTGCCTCCGTATCTAGTGAGGCTCCTTGCAGACTACCTCAGCAATAGAGAGGTGGTCTGCATAGACGGCCAAGGCGTACTTCACCGCCATCGAGTGTCCTGCGGGGTTCCACAGGGCTCGGTGCTTGGACCAGTCCTGTGGAACATTGGCTACGACAGTGTGCTCCGTGGCACACTCATGAGGGGTATGAGTGTGCTATGCTACGCGGACGACACGCTAGTCGTCGCCACGGGGAGCACCCTGGAGGAGACGGTGGTTCGGGCGGAGGTTGCAACCAACATGATCGTCGAGCGGATAGAGAGCCTGGGACTTAAAGTAGCTCCCCACAAAACAGAGGCCCTTCTGTTCCACGGGCCTCGACGTGGACCGCCCCCAGGCTCATATGTAGCAGTGGCGGGTGTCCGGGTATTGATCAAGGCCCAGATGAAGTATCTGGGCCTCGTGCTCGACGGTCGATGGGCCTTCCACTCTCACTTCGAGGGCCTGCTCCCTAAACTTGTGGGTGCGGCAGCAGCCTTGGGCCGTCTGCTGCCTAATCTGAGGGGCCCCAGCGCAGGATGCCGAAAACTGTACGCTGGGGTTATAAGGAGCATGGCCCTTTACGGAGCTCCCGTCTGGGTGGACTCTCTAGACAGAGAGAACCGAGGACTGCTGCGCCGCCCCCAGCGCATAATAGCGCTGAGGGCCATCAGGGGATACCGCACGGTATCCCACAGTGCGGCATGCCTCCTAGCGGGCCTTCCTCCCTGGGAGCTGGAGGCGGAAGTCCTCGACGCCGTATTCAAGTACAGATCGTCGAGGAGGCGAGCTGGAGAGCGCCCAGCCCCCGCAGAGGTCGCCCGCATCAGATTCCTAGCCTACGAGGAGCTAATGCGGCGCTGGGAGTCCGACCTGGCGACCCCCCTCTATGGCACTAGGACCATAGAGGCTGTTCGCCCGGTCCTTCGAGAGTGGGTCCAAAGGAGGCACGGCTTCCTCACCTTCCGGCTAGTGCAGGTGCTAACTGATCACGGCTGTTTCGGTTGGTACCTGTTCCGGATAGCGGGGAGGGAGCCGAACCCTGAGTGCCACGAGTGCAATGGGGCAGTGGACTCGGCCCAGCATACTCTAGAGGTGTGCCCGGCCTGGACTGCCCAGCGTCGCGCTCTGACCTCAGTGGTTGGCGGAGACCTCTCCCTCCCAAGTGTGGTGACAGCCATGCTCGGGAGTGAAAGGGCTTGGGAGGCAGTGGTATCCTTCTGTGAAGAGGTCATGGAGCAGAAGGAGACCGCGGAGCGGGCAAGGGAAGATAATCCCGAGGCCGGCCCGCTCCGGCGTAGACGGCCGGGAGGGAGGAGGAGGCGATACGCACGCCTCCTTCCCCCTCCCTAAGCGAGACCAGCAGGAGAAGAGCCGGGGGGCTCATCTCTTGCATTGCACGGTCTCGCCCGTCTAGGGGGGCTACCCTAGTGTACAGGGTTGCCCCCCCCCTTCAAGCGTGGGAGGTCCAGCGCAAGGCTGGACCGTGCGTTGGCGCGACGTGGTAGAATCCAAAAGGGACCCCATGTCGCGCCGCTAAAACGCTGAGGGTACACCGCAGGTTTTTAGTGGGTAGGCTTGTCGGATGTCAGCCGCTAGGGCTGACATTCGACAAGAGAGTCCCACATAACCCGTCGTCTCCCCCGGGACGGCGGGTATGCGTGATGCATTTTCCGAATCCCGTCGGCCGAAAGGTCGCTGTCCCATCGTATACGGGGGGTGACAACGAACACTCTAGGGCCAATAGCCCCGACCGCGGGAGGTCCGCGAAGACCACTAACAGTGGTGCTCATAGCGCTGACGACGAGAGCAGCACGAGCATTCGCTCGCGCTCACACTCGCGCTCGCGCTCACGCTCGCATTCGCGCTCCGCCGCGAGCGAAAGAGAAGACACGCTGTCGGAGGGTGCATCGGTTAGGAGCTACCCGCGCCGTAAATCCGACGCACACCGGACAAGACAAGGCCAAGCAGTTGCGGCCTCTACCTCCCCACCCGAGAGATTCCGCGAAAGCGTCCTCGAAGTGGGTGAGAGAGTACGGGATGGACAGAAAGGAGCTGGTATCGATTCAGACGATACGATCGTGCCTCCTCCCACAGAAAGCGCTTCCGCCACGGACTATAGTGAGGACTCACAGGGTCGGAAGCGTCCCAAGCGTAGGAGAATCGCCACTCCCACTGATGAGACACCGGGTGGATCTGGTTCCCGAACGGAACGTTTATTGGAGCGCAATTCGGCGGAGCTATCCGCTGTAGAGCGCAACGAGCGGCGGCGGTCGATAACCAGTCCCACACTCAACCTCACTCGGACACAGAAGTCACACGTACAGGACGTACAACGTGCCAACCCGTGTGAAAACCTAACAGCTGGTGAGTGCAAAGCGGCAGCCTTCGAACATATCCAGAAGCTGTTCAACATTGCCTCCACCTGTAGGAACTTGAAGGGAACGACGTGCCGTGACATCTCTGTTGCGGCCGCGAATTTACTAGAGACTGTGCAGGTACTACACGACCGCAACACCAACGAGGAGATTTCGAGGCTCCAAGAGGACCACAACCTATTACTGGCTGAACACCTCGAGTTGAAGAGCAAACTCGAGCAGATGGAGGCAGAGGTACAACACGTCAGAAGGCGCAACGACGAGTTCTGCGCTGAAAGAAGATCTCTCCGCGAAGAGCGTCGAGAGATGACGATCGAACGGGAGTTGATCGCTGTTGAGAGGGAGCAGATGCGGGAGGGAATTCCTCTACCCCCCCTGCCTCCTACCCCAATCGACGGCGAGCGGTTCCCGCTAACCCTCAGAAGGCAAGAGGACGTAGAGGCAATGACACGCACGATCCTCGATTCCGTTGGAACCATGCTGGACGTGCGCTTCAAAAACTTTGAGAGGCGGCTCCCCTCCCAAGAACGCATCCGTCCTCCAACACGTCCTGAGCGACCACAGGCTCAAACTCAGCCCCCATCCTCGGGAGCGGCAGAGAAGCCTAAACGTCGCGCTCGTGCAACGAAGGCTGAGCTGAATGCCAGAGCTGCTGCCGCCGCTGCGGATAACGAGCGGCGCCTAATAGAGAGAGGCAGAGTTCTTCGAACCCCAGAGGCGACGACTTCTAATCGCCCACCTCCTCCCGCCCCCGTGCCTATGGACGCGGAATGGTCTGAGGTTGTGAAGCGAAACAAAAAGAAGAAGAAGAAGAAGAAGGAAAAGAAGCAGAAGCAGGCTGCACAACAACCGCAACCTGCGAGCACGCAGACTGCGCGAACGAGAGCGCCACAACAACCTGCGCAACCACAGCCTGCCAACACTTCGAGGACGTCGAACTTCCGTTCGAATACACAACGTTTGCGCCCGCCTCGTACGTCCGCTGTCGTGATCACACTCTTGGAGCCAGTGGCCACGTATCGCGGCATTACGTACTCCACCTTCCTCAAAGAGGCGAAGACGAAGATCGATCCCCCAAGTCTTGGGATCGAACCCCACAAAATGAGGATCCATGATACCGCGACTGGCGGAAGGATCATAGAGATCGAAGGCGACCCTGATGGGAAGCTAGCAGACGCCCTTGCGGCAAAACTACAGGAGTTGTTATCCAGCGATGTCCTTCGGGTGTCCAGGCCGATCAAGTCTGCGGAGATCCGCGTGACCGGCCTCGACGACTCAGTCACTCCGGAAGAGGTGGTGCACGAGCTGGCCAGACAGGGCGGCTGTTCGGAGGAGCTCATCAAGGTGGGCCAACTCCGTCGCTCCCCTAATGGCAGCTTCATGATTTGGGCCAAGCTGCCCGCTACGGCGGCTAGGAAGCTCGCCTTAGGGCGTTTCCTTATCGGCTGGGTGTCAGCGCGCGTCAGAGTGCTGACTCCTCGCCAAGTAAGATGTTTCCGCTGCCTGGAACTAGGACACGTTCGGCAGCGTTGTGGGGAGGAAATTGACCGCAGTGGCGCATGCTACCGCTGTGGCCAGGTTGGCCACAAGTCAGCTTTATGCAACGCCGAGCCCAATTGCGCACTCTGCGCAGCGAAGGGTCGGCCCGCCAACCACAGAGTGGGTGCGAAATCCTGTTGCCCCGCTCCCCCCAAGAGAAGACAGCGAAGACACGCTGAAGAGCGCCTCCCACCACAGGAGGAACCACAGCACCGCGTGGCAGTCAGCCCGGTGCTACAACCCAACAGTCTCAGGGGTGAGGGCTCGGGTGCGGCGCCCAAACCCCCTAGAAACGAGACCGAGAAGGCACGCGACATAGCGTCCAAGAGAGCCGGGAGCGCTGCTCCCTAGAATGGAGCCGGATGCGGCTGACGCTGCGAGGGGACGTGGTAGAATGCAAACGCGAACCCACGTTCCCCGCCCATATGCGCCTAGATGAACGAGTGGAGGTTTTAGTGGGTATGGTCTACGGGCGAGTCCTACACGAGCCCCAGCTGCTCCCCCGGCGGCTGGGGTAGTGCGTAACAGCATTTCCTGCCACTTTAAAAAAAAAAAAAAAAAAAAAAAAGGTTAGGTTAGGTTAGGTTAGGTTAGGTTAGGTTGGGGTGCTACAGAGTCACCTCCAAGAGCGGCGGGGTGTTGCTTATTACATCTGGTTACGATCGGGTGTAAGGAGCAGCATCCTGCCCCGGTGCACCCTGGGCAACGGCAGTTAGGAATTGCCTTCGGGTAATTGCTAGCTGACGGCTGAACTCTGTCTGTGCTGCTCCTTGCACTACTATGTTAAGCATAGCGGTGCAAGGAAGTGGTACGAAGCATACCGTAATCCGCAACGGGCTACCGGCGGGACGGGGGTCTAGTTTACCTGGACCGCGAGGCGGAAACCTCTTTAAATACTACCACGCGCGGCTCAGCCCGCCCATAGTCAGCCGCCGCTGACTGGCGGGTCGCCGGGCAACTCGTTACCCCGTGGGGGCCGAGGGCTGTCGGGGGCACTTCGTCCGGGCCGCGAGGAAGGACCACCTCACTAAAAAACCCAGACATACCGTAATCCACCCTCACGGGTGGACCGGGGGCTGTCGGGGCTTTTGTCCGGGCCGTGAGGAAGGAAAACCTCTCTAAAAAACCCCTGTATACCGTTACCCCAATCGGGGCCGGGGGCCTTTCGGGGCCGCGAGGATGGTAAACTCAATAAAACTTCCCCCTAGTCCTGGTGTCTGCAAGGGGGCTCCAGGGCGTATGACTGGTAGGGTTACATACCGGTCGATTTCCTTGCATCATACCGTTCTGCCCTTTTCAGGGCGGGGCGGGGGCCCTGCTTGCCAGGGCTGCGGGGAGTAAACCCCAATGGGAGTGTTTGGGGGCTGGGTCTGTTGCGGCGGAGTGCGGTGGGGGAAATGGGATGTGCGCGGCTTCTTCGGTGTTGACATGGTTTTAGAGGTTCTGCCCCTCCCTTGTCAACACTGTCGCAGTCGCTTAGCATCCCAGGACATGCCACCGTACTGTGCCCCTTCAGCCCTTGACCCCAAATATTCCTAAAAATCCTTCAATTCCCGTCGTTGGGGCGCCCCATGGGGCCTCGCGTGGCGACGGGGTCTCTGACCTTGCGCGGAGCAGGGCAGAGTGGTTGGCGTAGTGGGATCAACCAGCGAGCGGCCACCCTGAGTGTTGCCCGACCTCTCAGGTGTACATTGGGTTATTTGGCTACTGGGGATCTCTGGCCAGATGGACCTTCTTTTCTCCCCTACTCGTGGGACTCTCATGGATAAATATACTCGGGGAACTTTTGGGGGGGATGTTGTGAGAGGAGAGTGCACTAAGTCTGCAAGCAGCAGGGCTGCTCGCAGCAAGGTTACGACGAGAGCTACGTCGAATGAGGTTGAGACAGAGCCCGCGGGAACCTCCCGCACCGTGTCTCCCTCCTTCAGCACTGGCAGCGGTCTCGGAAGTCGGGACAACTCCGTATCTCGGGCTGGCGACAAGCGCCGGTTGCCGGTTGCTCCTGAACCCGAGCCTGAGCTTACCGATGACGAGATCGTCAATTTATGTTCGGCGGTTGACTCGGCTGAAGCCTCTTTTAGAGGTGACAGCCACACCTATCTTGACGGATCCGCGCCTCGGCGCGATGTACAAGGACGTGACAAGAACGCGCGTTTGCGCGACCCTTCGGGCGGAGAGGACGAGAAGACCTTCGGGCTTCCCAAAGTCGCTAAACTGCGAAAGGGCAGGGGCGGTCTACGGCAGGTTTCTTCTGCTGCCGTGCCCCCACCCCAAGACCAGCGGCGACGTCGTTCCCGTTCCCGATCCCGGATCAGGACCGAAGTTGTGGCCGATCAGGCCCAAAATATTGGCTCGGTAATGGAGCTGGCAAACCGTGTCGAGAAGGACGTTGCGACCATCTTCGACATCGCTGAGAACCCCTCCTCGTCACTGGAGCGCGGCCAAGCAGATGCCCTCCAAACAGCCGCTATGTCGATCGTAGAGGCTGTCCAAGCACTTCGCAGTCGTACGGACGCTGACAAGACAGCCGATATGGAGAGCGAGCTTTCAAAGCTCCGATCAGAGCTGGCCGAAATGCGCAGCGAGAATACCCGCTTGCATTCCGAACTCGGAGCCATGCGCGAAGAGCTGGGCACCTTGCGCCAAGAGGTGGAAGCTGTCCGCCTAAGCTCTCAACCTGGAGAGGAGACTGCTGGCGAGTCAATGGACATACAGCCCGTTGACTCTGATGCAGCTCTGCCCGGCTTTCAAATGCCGGAGGGAGTGACTGACCCCAACCTCCAAAGGCTGTACCGTCTCGCTGCAGGTCGCATCAGCGAGATGATGGACGCCAAGTTGGCGGGAATCAAAGACCGGCTAAATCCGGTCAAGAGTGTCCGTCCGCCGTTACATGCGGACTCTAAAAAGACTGCGCCACCTACGCCTGCGGCCACTCCTGGCCCTAGCAAGGAGGCGTCTAAGCCCTGGAAGGGAAAGGGCAAGGGCAAACGGTCAGGCAGTTCAGCTGTCCCAGCGCCGCAGCCTACCCCTGTGTCGAGTCCGGTCACTCCCACGAACACGTGGGCTGAAGTGGCCAAACGTGGGAAGCGTGGAAAAGCCAAGGGCAAAGCCCAGGCCACTCCCGCCCAAACTCTGTCCCAGAGCAAGCCCGCTGTGGCAGGGCCCAGTACGAGCAATCCAGCTGTCAGCAGGGCGAAGGTGCCCGCCAAACAGCCGGTTATCGAGGCAAAATCTCCCAGGATCCGACTGCCCAAATCTGCGGCAATCGTGGTTGAGGTTAAGCCCGAAGGAGAGGCGGAGTTCGCCCGCTACCTAACGGAAGCGAAGGCACTTGCATGCGAGCAAGAACCCAATATAGAGGGGAGACTGCGGTTCAGGCGCTCTCGCACCACAGGGAGCCGTGTCCTTGAGGTCACGGCCCTTGAGGGGGGAAATATGGATGAGGCCTGCGAGAAGGCAGACGCCCTCGCTGCTGTCTTTACTGCTGTATTCCCGCCAGCCACCGTCAAAGTCTCTCGTCCGGTCAAAACAGCCGATCTCCGGCTTCAAGGCTTTGACGAAACAGCGACTGCTTCGGACCTGTCCGCGGCGGTCGCCAAGTATGGAGAGTGCTCGTCGGCAAGCGTACGCGTGGGCAAGATCAGCCGTGGTGGCTCTGGTGACTCTGTCATAGTCAGCTGCCCGGCTTTAGCTGCCAAAAAGATCGCGCAACTCAAGCGCATAAGTGTTAATTGGGTCTTGGTGAGGGTCACCCCTCTGAGACCGAGACCCATGAGGTGCTATCGGTGCCTTGGAGAGGGACATGGCCGGGCATTGTGTAAGGCGGTCGATGACCGCACAAACACATGTCTGAGGTGTGGTGAGTCCGGCCATAAGGCTGCCGTATGCGCAGCCGCGTATAGATGCGCACTCTGCGCGTCCGCTGGCCGACAGGCCAACCATAGGTTGGGGACGGGCAACTGCCCCCGACCGAAAACGGCGAGGAAGCCCTCGGCGGCCCCGAAGACGCCTTTGCGTGGGGACCCCGAGGAGGGGGAGATGTCGGTGGACCCCACTGACCGACGGACCTCGGAGTCCTGTCCTCCCCGCCAACCCAACGCGCGGTTGAGATCCGTCTCCCGCAAACCAACATAACCTGGAGTGGTGCCGTAACGGACAGCGCAGGTATTCGTGTGTATGGGGTGGTGACCCCCATACTCATTGATGCCACACACGCGCAAGAGGCAACCCGGGGGTTTTTACTGCAGTGCAGTTTCCCCCCTAAAAAAAAAAAGGGTGGCTGCGAACCAGCCAATATTGAAGTGGGGAGGCCTGGGGAAATCAGGCTTGGCGGTTCCGTAATCGTGCGGTGCCCTGTTGCTGCAGCCAAAACCCTGGCTAAACAGAAGCGGTTGCGCGTCGGCTGGATCTCCGTCCGAGTCCAGCTGCTGCCGCCGAGGGCCCTGAGATGCTCAAGGTGCCTCGGCGAGAGTCACGGCCGGGCCATTTGCAAGGCCGCTGAGGATCGGAGTAACATCTGTATCCGATGCGGCCAGCCCGGCCACAAGGCCGCCGGATGTGTGGCCCCGTATCGCTGCTGCCTTTGTGCGGCAGCTGGTCGGAGGGCGGACCACCGACTCGGTTCGTCGAGGGAATGTCCCCGACCGAAGATCGCACGTGAGAGACCCCCGATAGCCCCAATGGCGCGTTCGCGCCGAGGAACGGGGAGTAGCCGCAGGGAGGAGCCAATGGAAACCGTTGGCGCGGGGGCAGAATGCCCAACCCTCCCTGGCCCTAGTGGTCGAGACTCGTCTCCCAGTTACTAGGGCCCAGCGGCCGGCTGTTCCGACGGCCAGCGCTGCCATTGAGGCTCATGGGGTGGTGACCCCTATGGGTTTCAATGGGACCTTCTGCGCGAGTGGCAACCCAGGAGGTTTTCTGCATTCGCAGTTCCTCCTTAAAAAAAAAAAAAAGGGGTCGAATGCGACTATTACGAATGCGGCTGGTGTGCCCGCGACTCCCGATTGGGATAATCGCCCTTCTCAGGGCGGGTCCGGACTGCCAGCGCGCCCCGATGTGACCGAAGATCCTTACGGGGATAATCGAGCTAGTGTGGCGAGTGGATCAGAGATCCTTTTGTCGACCCCGGTCGATATAGAGATGTCCCAGCCGACCTTAGACCCTCCCTCTGCCCCTCTGGTGCAAAGAAGGTTGTCTAAGCGGCTGAAGAAGGAAGTTGGGAAAGTTGACTCGGACTCGGCCTCAGAAGCAGAACGAGAGCCTCCTAAGATCCCGACGAATGCCAACACGGCCCGCAGAGGACGCGCTAGGGTGAATAACGCGCCCCGCGCTCAGGCTGAATACGACCGTTTGTGCCAGGAGCCGTTTGTTGCTCTGGAGAAACTTCCCGCGTTAGAAACGCTTGCGTCTGACACTGAGGTGCGTGATCGGTCCCCTCAAGTTCGTGGCACCTATGCCTTATCGGAGGACGAATCGGCCATTCCGTGCGACTCACTTAGCGCGGCGGCAGTGCGCGAACGAGCGCTTCGAGAGGCCGCAAACATTGAGCGTGTGTCGAAGGTGTCTAAGGGACTCCAGGGCAGGATGGCGGCGACCCTCAATAATGCCGCCAAGGTTCTTAGGGACGCAGTCGAGTCGCTGGCATCTCGGAATGTCACTGAGGAGACCTGCCGCCTCATAGCCGAAAATACTCGACTCAACCGCATTGTCATGGAATTGCGGGCTGAGCAGGAGGCGGCACGCAAAGACGTTGCAGATAGGGAGAATGCGGCTCGTGAGGCTGCCAGAAGTGCACCTGTCCGCACCGGGAAGAAAAATCTGCCAGATGACGATTTTGCGGCAAGGCTTGAGCGGTCAATCGCCATATCTGTCGGCAAAATCATGGACGCTCGCTTTGCCAACCTAGAGGACCGGCTTTTACCAGCTAAAGTCGTGCGGCCTCCTCTGGCGGCAGATCGTAGGGCGACGCCTACTTCGGCTAGAAGCCTTCCCGCTTCCGCCGCTACCCTTACCCCAGCGGCTCCCACCCAAGCTGCTGCAACGCTGTCCCAGCCCAAGACTCGGACTTGGGCAAATGTTGCGGGTACATCCTCTGCACCCATTCAACATAGTGGCTATGAAGCCGCCCTTGAATCCGGTGCTGAGTCTGAGACCTGGGCGACGATTGCCCGCAAGGGCAAGAAGAAGAAGAAGGCGGCTAGTTCCGTCCCAGCATCGCAAGCAAAGTCGGCATCTGCGCCCATCTCAGCCGCAAAAAAATCGACTCCAAAAGCCAAGGTAGTCTCCACTGCAGCCTCTGGCCCAAAGCCCACGCCGAAACCCAAACTTACCGAGCCGAAATCTTCCGTGGTAGTTATCACCCTGGACGCTGGAGCCCAGGAGAAGGGTGTGACCTACCCGGAAATTATAGAGAGAGCAAAAGGCGCTGTCTCCCTTGAGGAACTCGGTATTGAGGGCGGCGTTCGCTTCAAGCGGGCTGTCTCCGGGGGCGTCATCCTGGAAATTCCAGGTGCCGAAACCGGAGCCAAAGCCGACTTACTAGCGGATAAAATTAAGGGGGCCCTGTCCGACGTCGCCAAAGTGGTTCGCCCAGTAAAATGTGCCGACTTGCGCATCACCGGGCTGGATGACGCTACGTCAAAGAGCGAAATCTCGGATGCGGTGGCCTCTAAAGGTGGATGCGCTCTCGAACAAGTGAGAGTTGGCGACATCAGGACGGGGCCACGAGGCGTAGGAGTCGTTGTTGTGCAGTGCCCTGTGGCAGCCGCGAAGACCTTGTCAGAGGCTGGCAGGCTCCTCATCGGATGGAGCTCCACCCAGGTGCAAGCACTGGAGGCTAAGGCCCTCCGGTGCTACAAGTGTATGTGCCTCGGACATACCCGGCCGCAATGCACAGCATCGGAGGATCGTGGCATATTGTGCTACCGCTGTGGTGTTTTAGGACACAAAGCCGAGTCCTGCACAGCGGTGCCACATTGCGCCGTATGCACCAGTGCCGGCCTCCCAGCCGGTCACATCATGGGCGGCCGCAGCTGTAAGCCCCCCGTCTCGAAGGGCAATGCTGCTTTCGGAGGCAGAAAACCCACCGACGCGAGGTCTACTGCTGGTTCCAACAGAGCCACTGGTGAACCCCAACCACAGGCGATGGCTACGGATTGACTAGGCATAGTCAACACTGGTGGCCGCAACGTCTTGCAGACTAACCTTAACCACTGCGCAGGTGCTCAGGACCTCCTCCTGCAGTACATGGTGGAGCAGGCGCTTGACGTCGCTGTCGCCGCGGAGCCCTACAGCGTCTATGACCGGGAAAATTGGGCTGAAGACCTTAGTGGCCTGGTGGTTATTATCACCCCATCGTCAGCGGGTGCCACTCCCCTCTCTATCAGAGAAAGGGGACACGGATTTGTTGCGGCCGTCTGGGGAGAAATAGCCCTTGTCGGTGTTTACTTCTCCCCGAACCGAAGCGTGGCCGAATTTGAGCCCTTCCTCCACGAGCTTTCTGCGGCAGTTCGGAGACTTGCCCCAATGCAGATCCTCGTTATGGGGGACTTCAATGCCAAATCCACGCTGTGGGGGGAGCCCAAGACGACCATCAGGGGCGAGCTGGTAGAGGACTGGGCAGCCGGACTAGGTCTGTGCCTCCTAAATCGGGGCACAGTCCATACCTGCGTCCAAAATAATGGTGGGTCAATCGTAGACCTAACGTTTGGCACTCCCTCTATTGCTACCTGTGTCCACAACTGGCGCGTTGAAGACGAGGTGGAAAACCTCTCGAACCACCGTTACATCAGGTTCGAGATCTCCACACCCGGGACGACTACTGCAAGGCAGAACATGGCCGCTAGTCGCAGAGCGCACTTTCTTCGCTGGGCGCTCGCTCGCCTCAACAAAGAGGACGCGGAATGCGCTGCGATCGTTGCCAGCTGGCCGGTGGTATGCAATTCAGACGTTGACGAAGGGGCGCAGCAATTGCGCAAAACCCTCACCGCAGTTTGCGACGCAGCCATGCCCCGAACGGTAGCCCGCCTATCTAAAAAAGCGGTCTACTGGTGGAAGAAGGAGATCGCTGATCTAAGGTCAGCCTGTATGACGGCTCGGAGGGCATACCTGCGCCAACGCGCAAGGAGGCCCAGTGCTTTAGACGAGGAGGAAGAGGGTCGTCTCTACGAGTTGTACCGCCAGGCAAAAAAGGCTCTACAGGCCGAAATTTACAAGGCCAAGGAGTCTGCCTGGCAGGAGTTCATTGACGATCTAAATCGAGATCCATGGGGGCGCCCATACCGGGTAGTTAGAAAGAAAATGAGTTGCGGCCAGGCGCCTCCCATGGAGACAATGGACTCCCAGCTCCTCGGCAATGTAATTGCAGGGCTCTTTCCAGAGCGGGCAGAACATACGCCCCCTGCTATGACCTCCTGTGGCACAGAGTTGGAAATGATCGGGGATATCCCTCCGGTCACAGTGGCCGAACTTGGTGCAGCCGTTCTCCGCCTTAAAGGCAAGAAAACGGCCCCTGGCCCAGATGGCGTCCCCGGCCGGGTATTAGTCCTGGCGTCTAAACATCTAGGGAACCACCTCATCGACATCTTCAACAAGTGTCTCGAAGCAGGCCGGTTCCCTAAGATGTGGAAAGATGGTCGGCTGGTCCTGTTGAGAAAGGAGGGCAGACCTGCAGACTCTCCTGCGGGCTACCGACCGATCGTCCTCCTGGACGAGGTGGCCAAGGTGTTTGAACGTATTTTGGTCGCCCGCCTCGCCGAACACCTGCGCGACATCGGCCCTGACCTATCCGATTGTCAATATGGCTTCAGGTCGGGACGCTCCACAATCGACGCTATATCCGAGCTGAAAGACTTGGCTTTAGAGGCTGTCGCGAATGGGGAGAGCGTTATGGCAGTGTCATTGGACATTGCTAATGCTTTTAACTCTCTCCCCTTTGCTTGTGTCGAGGAGGCACTCCGCTACCACAGAGTGCCGTTCTATTTGCGTAGAGTAGTTGAGCACTACCTCAGAGGGAGGGATGTGCTCTACTCCGATAGGGACGGCTGCCTCAAGACGAGGCCAATGTCATGCGGCGTTCCCCAGGGGTCAGTTATGGGCCCACTGTTGTGGAACGTCGCATATGACTGGGTCCTGCGTGCTACGCTGCTCCCCGCGACGCATGTCATCTGCTATGCAGATGACACACTTGTCGCTGCAACGGGGAGCAGCTTCCAGGAAGCTGCGAGACTGGCCTCGGCAGGGGCCACCGACATCGTGGACCATATACGACAGCTCGGTCTAGAGGTGGCTCTAGCCAAGACGGAAGCTATTTACTTCCATGGGCCGAGGAACAAACCGCCAGCGGGTGCCTATGTCCTTGTCGATGGTACCCGCGTAATGGTGAAGGCTCATGTGAAGTACCTAGGGCTAGTACTGGACGGCCGCTGGCGATTTGGCGAGCACTTCCGCCGACTTGCCCCGAAGCTAATAAAGACGGCGGCGTCGTTAAGCGGCCTTCTCCCGAATCTAGGGGGCCCAACCGCTAGCTGTCGCCGCCTGTATCTGGGCGTCGTGCGCAGTATGGCACTGTACGGGGCGCCCATATGGGTAGACGCCCTATCACGCCCCAATAAAGCCGCACTGCGCAGGCCACAACGGGTGCTGGCAATACGCGCTGTGAGAGGCTACCGCACAATCTCCGGTGACGCAGCTTGTGCGCTAGCTGCTTCCCCTCCCTGGGAACTGGAAGCGGTTATCCTCTCGGAAGTTTACAAATACCGGGCTGAAGTGAGGGCGCGTGGCGAGCGCCCCGCCCTTGAGGAAATAGAACACGTCCGAGAGCTGGCGCACCAAGATATGGTCCTGCGCTGGCAGGAAAGCCTCGAAAGCCCTTCTTACGGGCTATGGACGCTGGAGGCTCTACGCCCTTGCCTCCCAGAGTGGGTGAGCCGTCGCCATGGGCACCTCTCCTATAGGCTTGTGCAAGTACTGACTGGGCATGGGTGCTTCGGTCGTTACTTGCACAAGGTCGCCCGGAGAGAGGCGACACCGAGGTGCCACCACTGTGACGCCGCGGAAGATACAGCTAAGCACACGCTATCCGCGTGCTCAGCGTGGGCCCCGCAGCGTCAATCGTTGGTGGCGGCGGTGGGCACTGACCTCTCACTGCCAAACGTTATCGCCGCAATGCTCGGCAGTGAGCAGGCGTGGGAGGCAACCGCCTCCTTCTGTGAAGAAGTCATGACTGAGAAGGAGGCGGCGGAGCGTGTCAGGGAAGAGGATGCTCAGGCTGACCCGCTCCGACGCAGGCGGTTGGGAGTCCGAAGGCGGCGTTATAATCGCCTCCTGACTCCCGGTGGACCCAGCGGCGATGGGGGTGGGGACCCTCGTCGACCGCCTAGCACAGGTCCACCCGCTGGAGGGGATGCCTCGAGGTTCCCGCGGCATCCCCGGGGCGTAAGGCCCGCACCGTAAGGTGGGGCACCGCTGGGGTGGCGGAGTGAATGCGATGAGCGAACCTCCGTCTCCCCACTATAGCGGCACGACGGAACTCGAGGATGGTTTTAGTGGGTATACTTGTCGATTGGCGGCGAGTAGCGTCCCCAATCGTCAAGGGAGTCCCACATAACCTGCTGCTGTCCCCACGGCAGCAGGTATGCGTAGAGCATTTCCTCCTCGTAAAAAAAAAAAAAAAAAAAAAAAAAAAAAAGGTTAGGTTAGGTTAGGTAGGGGGTGGAAGTGTAGTTACGTCCCCGTCGTCACCCCTGGATACCAGTCACGTGCGGTAACGCAGCACTGACTGGTAACTGAGCACTACACGAAAGAACGATTTGCGATTGCGCGATATGTCTACTCCGACTATTGTGGATGCGGCTGGTAAGCCCGCGACTCCCATGCGGGATAAGCGCCCTTCTCAGGGCGGGTCCGGGCTTCCAGAGCGCGGTGATTTGGTGGCTCCTTCTGGAGCGGCTGCGAGTGCGTTGCTTGAACGCCCTTCTGAGGGCGACTCGCAGCTTTTAGTGTCGGACGTCGAATTTTCCGAGGTGGGCGGCGAGGCCGAACTCGGGTTTTCCGGCGTGCCTCAACAGGAGGGCTGGTCGAAAAGTGGAATTCGGGCCTGCAAGGTTGTTGTGGACCGGTTGGTCATCGGAGATAATGGCTCCACCTCAGACGTCGAAATGCCCTCCACACCGTTGAGGAAACGTCAGCAGGGCAACTATTTCGACGATTTTGACTTTGAGGAGGATCTTTTGCCGGCTCCGAAGATCAATTCGGCCCGCCGTGGCAAGGCAAAGTCTGGAGGCGTGCAGCGGGCCAAACTCTTCCTGAAAGAGAGGTTAGAGGAGCTCGAGGAGGCCGAGTTCACGGCGGACCTCGATAAGCGGGCCAAAGCCAACCTTATTGGCCGAGACAAGGGTCGAACTCCCATCTCCACGCCTGGACCTACGGATCTCTTGGACCCAAAGGCCCAGGTCGTCTATGAGACGCTGGACTTGGAACAACTGCGGGCGCGCGGTGGAGTCTTTTGCACCGAAGTCCTCCGCGTTTCTTCCAAGTCGGGGAATTTACAAGGCCCTATGCAAGGGGCTTTAAATAGAGCTGCCTCCAACTTGACCAGCATTATCGACACGCTGGCTTTCCGCTCGGAAACGGAGGAAAATCGCCGACTCCGAGTTGACAACGGAAACCTTAGGCGGGAGGCTGACAATCTTCGAAAAGAAGTCAGCGCTCTAAAGAAGGACCTGGTAGAGCTTTCTGCCAATATAAGGAGGAAGAAGTCTACTCCGGTAGCTGGCACAAACGCTGCTAACCCAGAGACATTAGAGGTAGCCACCGCCCTTAGAGACCCTGAGCCTCAGGCTTCATCCTCGGACGTACCACTCCCCCAGGGTGCCCTATGTGCTCAGTCTATAGAGGACCTGTTGCAGCTGGCGTGCAAGAGGGCTATTGATTCAGCTGCACAGCTTATCGACGCCAGACTAGGGGAGATCGAAAGCCGCCTGCCTCCACAGGCGACCTTGCGGCCCCCACTCGCAGCCGACACCAAAAGGGCGATGACAGCCGCTTCAAACCCGGCTGCACCCAAAGCGCAGAGGGCGCCAGTAGCCCCCGCTAAGGTGACGAAGGAGGCCTCACCTCTGGTGGCGCCTGCCTCCACCCCTTCGGCGGTAGACTGGGCAACTGTGGTGCGCCGAGGAAAGAAGGGGAAGAAACCCCCAACAACTCTGTCGGCAGCCCAGCCGGGCCCTTCGGTTCCCCCGGCTTCCAAAGCAGCCACCAAGCCGAAAGTCAAACTGACTCCCCCGCGCACTGCAGCGATTATCGTAACGCTGCAGCCAGAGGCCGCAGAAAAGGGCACTACCTACAAGGCAGTGCTTACCAAGGCTAAGGCCGCGGTCGATCTTCCCGAGCTCGGGATCCCGCACCTTAAGGTTCACGACTCGGCAACCGGGGCACGCCTTATCGAGGTATCTGGCGCAGAGTGCCGGGAAAAGGCGGATAAACTGGCCACAAAACTGTCCGAAGTTCTCGGCGGTGAAGCCCGGGTCTCCAGGCCTGAGAAACGCGCAGAGGTGCGCATTTCTGGCCTGGACGAATCCGTGACGAAGGAGGAGGTCGTGGCTGCAGTGGCCAGCAAAACCGGCTGCTCTCCTGCTTCGATCAGAGCAGGGGAAATCCATCCTGGCACCCGGCGCTTGGGGGCCTTGACAGTCTCTTGCCCGCTAGCGGCAGTCAAAGCCCTGTCTGAGGCCGGCCGCTTCTTAGTCGGCTGGACCTCAGCGCGAGTGCAGGTTCTGGAGACGCGCCCCATGCGCTGCTTCAAGTGCATGGGGATTGGGCACACGCGAATGCTATGCCCGTCCTCGGCGGAACGCAGTGGCCTGTGCTTCCGGTGTGGCAATCCGGGGCACAAGTCATCCGAATGCTCGGCGACCGCGCACTGCGTTGCCTGCGCTGAATCCGGGCGCGATGCTGGCCATATCATGGGGGGGAGAAATTGCAATCCCCCCTCAACAAGAGGAAAGGTGGCTTCGAAGCCTTCGACCACCAGAACGGAGGAGCACCCCGTGCGGTGCGAGGAGGTTGAGATGATCGATGGCTAATCGACATATCAGTCTCCTCCAGGGGAACCTTAACCACGCCGCTGGGTCACAGGATCTTTTCCTCCAGGCCCTAGCGGAGTGGGACATTGACGTTGCGGTGGCTTCGGAGCCTTATTGGGTTCCCCCCCAACCGCACTGGCTTGGCAGCACCACAGGGGACGTGGCAGTTCTCGGCCGAACTGGGCCCACCTCCACCCCCCTGACTCTAAGGGAGCGCGGCCCCGGGTATGTGTCGGCTAAGTGGGGGAAATACGCAATAGTCGGCTGCTATTTCTCCCCTAACAAATCCCTGACTGAATTCGAGGCCTACCTCCGCGCCTTGGGCCCAGTGGTCAGACGACTGGCGCCTCTCCAGGTCATCGTAATGGGTGACCTGAACGCTAAGTCGCAGGCATGGGGCGGCGTGGCCACCGACGTTAAGGGCAGGGCCCTTGAGGCTTGGTTGGCGGAACTAGGGCTGTCCATTCTCAATGTCGGGACGGCCTACACCTGTGTGCGACCACGAGGCGGGTCAAGGGTGGACGTCTCGTTTGCCACCCCGGGAGTTGCCCGCCACGTCGTCAATTGGCGGGTGGTTGAAGAGGAGACCCTCTCGGACCACCAGTACGTCCGATTCGAGATCTCCTCGTCCCCTAGCCCTGTGGGTCCGCCCCGGCCCAGCTGCTCGTCAGCCTTTCCGAGATGGACTGTAACCAAGCTGGACAGAGAAAAGGCCGAAGAGGCGGCCATAGTCCAAGCCTGGTGTTCCAAGGGGGCCCCTCCTCCTTCCGATCCGGAAACCGGCGCCGCTCTCCTCTGCTCGGCTCTTACGGCAACATGTGACGCAGCGATGCCTAGAGCCCGCAACGTCCCAAATAGGCGGCAAGTCTACTGGTGGACCCAGGAGATAGCGGATCTCCGGGCCACCAGTAACGCAGCCAGGCGGGCACTTACGCGTCACCGCAGTCGCCACGGCCATGACCCAATTGAGGAGGGCCTCCGCCAGCACTACAAGGAGTGCAAGAAGGCGCTCCAGCTAGCAATTAAGAAGGGCAAGGCGGAGGCCCACAACGAGATGCTGGAAGAGCTCGACGGTGATCCATGGGGACGCCCATACCGCGTAGCGCGTAATAAGCTACGCGGGCAAACGGCACCCCTCACGGAGACCATGGAGCCGGACCTCCTCCGGAGGGTGGTCGGGTCTCTGTTCCCCGAGCGTGGGGACTTTCGCGCCCCGGCCCATCCCCGTCCGAGAGGCCAATCGCAGGATCTCCCGGCTCCTCTAGTTTCTAGAGCAGAGCTGGGCGTCGCCCTCGACCGCCTTCAGGGCAAAAATACGGCCCCGGGGCCAGACGGGATCCCGGGTAAAATCCTCCGCCTGCATATGCAAGTGGAGGAAAACGAGGACACGCTTCGAGAACTGTTTGACCTAATTCTCAGGACCGGGCAGTTCCCGAAGATCTGGAAAAGGGGCCGCCTCTGCCTGCTAAGGAAGGAGGGGCGGCCACTCGATTCCCCGTCCGCCTACAGGCCTATTGTCCTGTTGGACGAGGCGGGGAAAGTCCTGGAGAGGGTCTTGGTCTCCCGGCTCGTCCAGCACCTAAACGAAGTGGGTCCCAACTTGTCGGAAAGGCAGTTCGGCTTCAGGGCGGGGCGCTCGACTATTGACGCCCTGTCCGCCCTGAAGGCTTTCACTGAGGACGCTGTGTCCCGGGGCGAAAGAGCATTGGCGGTGTCACTCGACATCGCCAATGCGTTTAATAGCCTGCCCTTCGATACCATAGTGTCGGCGCTTCATTATCATGGGGTGCCGGCCTATCTTATCAGGCTTGTGGCGGACTACCTCCAAGACCGAGAGGTAGTATACATCGACGGGCACGGCAACATGGGACGCAAGAAAATCTTTCGCGGAGTTCCCCAGGGCTCGGCTCTTGGGCCAACACTCTGGAACATTGGCTACGACAGTGTGCTGCGCGGCGCTCTCATCAGAGGGACGAGGGTGCTGTGCTACGCCGACGACACACTGATCGTGGCCACAGGAAGGGCCCTGCCGGAACTCTGCATCCGGACCGAGGTGGCCACAGAAATGATTGTGGCCCGTATCAGGGGAATAGGGCTAGAGGTGGCCCCCCAAAAGACTGAGGCCCTCATGTTCCACGGGCCTCGTCGCGGACCGCCTCCAGGAGCCCATCTTAATTTAGAGGGCGTCCAGGTTCGCATCAAGGCCCAGATGAAGTATCTGGGCCTAATGCTGGATGGGCGCTGGAATTTCCACGCCCACTTCAGCAGGTTGGCCCCAAAATTGGTGGGAGTGGCAGCAGCCTTGGGCAGATTGTTGCCTAATGTGAGAGGTCCCAGTGTAGGGTGCCGTAAGCTCTACGCTGGGGTCATCAAGAGCATGGCCCTGTACGGGGCCCCCATTTGGGTCGGTTCCCTCGATCGAGAGAACCGCACGCTCCTCCACCAGCCTCAGCGCACCATAGCGCTGCGAGCGATTAGGGGGTACAGGACCGTCTCCTTTGGCGCGGCCTGCGTTCTGGCAGGGCTACCCCCCTGGGAGCTCGAAGCTGAGGTCCTCGACGCCGTATACCGTTTCCGTGCGTCGAGGAGACAAGAGGGGGAGCATCCCGCACCTGAAGAGGTCAACCGCCTGCGGCTTCTCGCTCAGGAGGAACTGCTGCGACGATGGGAGGTCAGCCTGGCGAGTCCCCGCTATGGTACCCGCACCATAGAGGCGATCCGCCCGGTCCTAGACCAATGGGTCCTGAGGAAGCACGGCTCCCTTACCTACCGCTTAGTGCAGGTGCTGACCGGACATGGCTGTTTCGGTCAGTACCTATGCCTGATTGGCAAGGAGCCGTCCCCCGTGTGTCACGGGTGCGGCGCTGTGGAAGACACGGCTCAGCACACCCTACAGGTGTGCTCAGCCTGGGTCGAGCAGCGCCGGGCCTTGACCGCGGAGGTTGGGCCAGACCTCGACCTCCCGAGCGTCGTGCGAGCGATGCTTGCGAGCGAGAGAGCGTGGGACGCCATGGTCTCCTTCTGCGAAGAGGTAATGTTGCAGAAGGAGACTGATGAACGGGCTAGGGAAGAGGCTCCCGATGCCCACGCGCTCCGGCGCAGACGGCCAGGGGGGAGAAGGAGGCGTTTTGCTCGCCTCATCCCTCCCCCCTAAACAAGAGGTGACCAGTGGGCGAAGGGTCGGGGGACCCGACGCCCACGTTGCACGGTCCCACCCGTCTTGAGGCCCACCAAGCGTACTGGTGGGCCTCTGTAGCGCGGAAGGCCCGGCACAAGGCTGGGCCGCCAGGCGGCACGATGCAGTAGAATCCAACTTGGGAGCCTGCATCGTGTCACTATAGCACTGAGGGTACGTCGCTGGTTTTTTAGTGGGTATGCTCGGCGAGCGACAGCCCTTCTGGCTGCCGCCCGCCAAGAGAGTCCCACATAACCTGCCACTCCCCCCGGGGTGGCAGGTATGCGAAAAGCATTTTTCCAGCGTCAAAAAAAAAAAAAAAAAAAAAAAGGTTAGGTTAGGTAGTTACGTCCCCGTCGTCACCCCTGGATACCAGTCACGTGCGGTAACGCAGCACTGACTGGTAACTGAGCACTACACGAGAGAACGTTCCGCGACTTGCGCGACATGTCTTCTACGACATTGGTGGATGCGGCTGGCAAGCCCGCGACTCCCAATCGGGATAAGCGCCCTTCTCAGGGCGGGTCCGGGCTTCCAGCGCGCAGTGGCTTGGAGGTCACGTCTGGAGCGGCTGCGACTGCATTGTTTAAACGCCCTTCTGAGGGCGAGTCGCGGTCCCCAGCACATGACGTTGAAATGCCCGAGATGGGCGGTGAGGCTGAGCTCGAGTTTTTGAACTCGTCTCAGCAGGAGGACTGGCCGGCGAATAATATTCGGGCTTGCAAGGTCGTGGTAGATCGGTTATCCATCGGGGATTCTGGATCTGCTTTAGAGATTGAAATGCCCTCTCCGTCGGCGAGGAAACGTCAGGGGAATTATATCGGAGACCTTAACTGTGAGGAGGATCTCATACTGGCTCCGAAGATAAATTCGGCCCGCCGGGGCAAGGCGAAGACAGGAGGTCTGCAGCGCGCCAACGCCTTCCTCAAAGAAAGGATTGAAGATATGGCTGAGCGTGACTTCAACGCTGAACTCGATAAGCGGGCCAAAGCCAACCTTATGGCTCGCGAGAAATCTCGCTCACTCTCCCAACTGGACGAAGCGCTTTCGGACCTTGAGGACCCCAAAGCGAAACTGGACTACACAAGCCTGAACCTCCAGCAACTTCAGGCGCGTGGAGGCGTATTCTGTTCGGAGGTACTGAGGGTAGCCTGTAAATCCAAACATCTCCAGGGTCCGATGCAGGGGGCTTTAAACAGAGCGGCTTCCGAGCTTACTGACATTCTCGGTCACCTTGCATCGCGCTCTGAAACTGAGGAAAACCGTCGTCTTAGGGTAGACAACGACAACCTGAGACGGGAAGTAGAGTGCCTGAGGAAGGAAACATACTCCCTTAAGCAAGACCTAGCGGAACATTCAAAGAGGGTCCCAAAAAATACTACGACCCCGGCAGTTTCCATGGCCCCGGCGCTCGCCGCGAAGGCCTCTATCGGGGCTGGGCCGGCAGCTTCGGCCACTGCCTCGGGATCGCTATTAGCTCAAGGCACCTTGTGTGCCCAATCCGTCGAGGAACTGCTCCAAGTGGCATGCAGGAGGGCCATTGATTCCGCGGCCCAACTCATCGACGCCCGGCTGGGGGAAATAGAGAGCCGCCTCCCTCCCCCAAAACCGACGCCTCGTCCGCCGCTAGCGAGTGACGGCAAAGGCACGGCAACAAGTTCTGGTGCTCTGACCACGGCCCGCCAAAAAGGGCAGAGCGCATCTTTTGCCCAAACTGTTGCCGGTAATCCAGGTATGGTGGTGACTGCTCCTACTCCTGTGCCAGTGGTGGAAGAATGGTCGACTGTGGTGCGGCGTGGAAAGAAGGGGAAAACTCCCACTCCATCCCTTGCCAAACCCGCGGCCTCAACGTCAGCTGAGACTCGTGGCAAGGTCTCTGCTGCTCCCAAAGCGAGGAAAACAAAAGCGACGGCAACTAAACCGAAGCCAAAACTCAGCCCTCCGCGGACTGCAGCAATCGTTGTCACGCTGCAGCCTGAGGCTGTCTCGAAAGGGACAACCTACAAGGAGGTGCTGACTAAGGCTAAGGCAGCGGTTAATCTCACCGAACTAGGGATCCCGCACTTAAAGGTGGTAGACTCGGCCACCGGAGCGCGGCTCATAGAGGTTCCGGGCACGGAATGCCGGGAGAAAGCCGAAAAGTTGGCTTCCAAACTTGCAGAGGTCCTAGGCGGTGATGTGACGGTCTCCAGACCGGAGAAACGTGCTGACGTTCGCGTCTTCGGTCTGGATGAGGCCGTCACTAGGGAAGAAATTGCCGCAGCAGTGGCAAGTAAGACTGGTTGCTCTGCAGCGGCAGTCAGGGTGGGCGAGATCCACTCTGGGTCAAGAGGCATGGGCGTGGCCTCTCTATCGTGCCCGATAGCTGCGGCGAAATTGCTGGCCGAGGCTGGCCGGCTCTTAGTCGGGTGGACGTCAGCTCGCGTGGAGGCCCTGGAAACCCGACCCATGCGTTGCTTCAAGTGCATGGGGCTGGGACATACGAGGCAGATGTGTCCATCCTCAGCGGACCGTAGTGGACTGTGCTTCAGGTGCGGGCAACCTGGGCACAAGTCCGCCGCGTGCACAGCCACTGCTCATTGTGCCGCGTGTGCGGAAATCGGGCGCGAAGCCGGCCACATCATGGGGGGTAGGAACTGTAACCCACCCCAAGCAAGAGGCAAAGCGGCCGCTAGGTCTCCAGCTGCCGCTGCCCCTATAGAGGTACACCGCAATAGGTGTGAAGAGGTGGAAATGTCCGATGGCTAGTCGGCATATCCACTTCCTTCAAGGAAATGTAAATCACGCCGTCGGGGGACAAGACCTCTTCCTCCACACTATGGCGGCGTGTAACATTGATATAGCGGTAGCCGCGGAGCCCTACTGGGTTCCGCCACAGCCCCACTGGATCGGCGACTCAAACGGCGATGTCGCAATTATTTGTCAGACGGGACCAAACGCCACCCCTCTAATTTTGAGAGAACGGGGTCCGGGCTTCGTAACGGCCAAATGGGGGCGATACGGCATCGTGGGTGCGTACTTCTCCCCCAACACGCCCTTGTCGGACCTAGAGGCATTTCTTCGCGTCTTGGGTCCGGCAGTTAGACGATTGGCACCCCTGCCAGTCATCCTGATGGCTGACCTTAACGCCAAGTCACAGGCGTGGGGAGGGGTCGCAACTGATGTGAAGGGCCGGGCGGTGGAGGAATGGGCGGTCGAGTTGGGGCTGTCCATTCTAAATGTTGGCACTGCCTATACGTGCGTGCGCCGCAGGGGGGGCTCTAGAGTAGACATAACACTTGCCACCCCTGACATCGCGAGCCGGACGAGCAATTGGCGAGTGCTAGAGGAGGAGACCCTATCGGACCACATGTACGTCCGATTTGAAGTCTCCTCCTCCACGGGACACGTGGCGCCCCGTTCTTCTGGCAGCTCGGCCTTCCCACGGTGGGCCATCGCGAAATTGGACCAGGAGAGAGCTGAAGAGGCGGCCATCGTCCAGGCCTGGTGTGCGGGGAGTTCTCCGCCGCCCCTGGATGTAGATGACGGCGCCGCTCAACTGCGCTCCTCTATGACGGAGGTCTGCGACGCAGCCATGCCGAGAGCACGCCGTCGGCCAAACCGCCGTCAGGTCTACTGGTGGTCCCAGGAGATTGCTGATCTCCGGTCCACTAGTAATTCGGCACGGCGCACCTTCACTCGGTACCGCCGCCGTGGCATCCGTGACCCGGCGGAAGAGGACCGCCTCTACTCTGTCTACCGGGAAACCAGAGTGACCCTTCAGACAGCCATATCAGAGGCCAAGGCTAGGGCGCGAGACGAGACCCTGGCTGAGCTAGACAGGGATCCGTGGGGGCGACCGTATCGTGCAGCACGAAACAAGCTCCGCGGACAAACGGCTCCTATCTCGGAGACTCTTGAGCCGGCCCTCCTGGAACGAGTCGTCGGGGAGCTCTTCCCAGGCCAAGAGGACCCCGCGTTGATGACCTCTCGTCGCTCTAGAGAGGAGCCAGTGGGCCCGCATGCTCCCCCAGTCTCCGAGGCCGAGATGGAGCTAGCTCTTGAACGGCTTCGAGGCCGGAAGACTGCGCCTGGCCCGGATGGGGTGCCGGGTAAGGTCCTGCACCTCTTACTTAAGGAGAGGGAAAATGCGGATCGGCTTCGGGAACTGTTCAACCAAATCTTGACAACAGGGCAGTTCCCGAAACTTTGGAAGGTAGGGCACCTTTGCCTCCTGCAAAAGGAGGGTCGGGACCCGGACTCCCCAACCGCCTACAGGCCGATCGTCTTACTGGATGAGGCGGGGAAGATGATGGAGAGAGTGGTGGTCTCTCGCCTCGTCCACCACCTCACGGAGGAGGGTCCCGACCTCTCAGAGCGGCAATTCGGTTTCAGGGCCGGGCGTTCTACCATAGACGCCCTTTTAGCCCTGAAATCTTACACGGAGGAGGCTGTTGGGCAGGGAAAGAGGGCGCTGGCAATCTCGCTGGACATTGCGAACGCCTTCAACACCCTCCCCTTCAACGTAATATTGGAGGCACTCCGCTATCACGGGGTGCCTCCGTATCTAGTGAGGCTCCTTGCAGACTACCTCAGCAATAGAGAGGTGGTCTGCATAGACGGCCAAGGCGTACTTCACCGCCATCGAGTGTCCTGCGGGGTTCCACAGGGCTCGGTGCTTGGACCAGTCCTGTGGAACATTGGCTACGACAGTGTGCTCCGTGGCACACTCATGAGGGGTATGAGTGTGCTATGCTACGCGGACGACACGCTAGTCGTCGCCACGGGGAGCACCCTGGAGGAGACGGTGGTTCGGGCGGAGGTTGCAACCAACATGATCGTCGAGCGGATAGAGAGCCTGGGACTTAAAGTAGCTCCCCACAAAACAGAGGCCCTTCTGTTCCACGGGCCTCGACGTGGACCGCCCCCAGGCTCATATGTAGCAGTGGCGGGTGTCCGGGTATTGATCAAGGCCCAGATGAAGTATCTGGGCCTCGTGCTCGACGGTCGATGGGCCTTCCACTCTCACTTCGAGGGCCTGCTCCCTAAACTTGTGGGTGCGGCAGCAGCCTTGGGCCGTCTGCTGCCTAATCTGAGGGGCCCCAGCGCAGGATGCCGAAAACTGTACGCTGGGGTTATAAGGAGCATGGCCCTTTACGGAGCTCCCGTCTGGGTGGACTCTCTAGACAGAGAGAACCGAGGACTGCTGCGCCGCCCCCAGCGCATAATAGCGCTGAGGGCCATCAGGGGATACCGCACGGTATCCCACAGTGCGGCATGCCTCCTAGCGGGCCTTCCTCCCTGGGAGCTGGAGGCGGAAGTCCTCGACGCCGTATTCAAGTACAGATCGTCGAGGAGGCGAGCTGGAGAGCGCCCAGCCCCCGCAGAGGTCGCCCGCATCAGATTCCTAGCCTACGAGGAGCTAATGCGGCGCTGGGAGTCCGACCTGGCGACCCCCCTCTATGGCACTAGGACCATAGAGGCTGTTCGCCCGGTCCTTCGAGAGTGGGTCCAAAGGAGGCACGGCTTCCTCACCTTCCGGCTAGTGCAGGTGCTAACTGATCACGGCTGTTTCGGTTGGTACCTGTTCCGGATAGCGGGGAGGGAGCCGAACCCTGAGTGCCACGAGTGCAATGGGGCAGTGGACTCGGCCCAGCATACTCTAGAGGTGTGCCCGGCCTGGACTGCCCAGCGTCGCGCTCTGACCTCAGTGGTTGGCGGAGACCTCTCCCTCCCAAGTGTGGTGACAGCCATGCTCGGGAGTGAAAGGGCTTGGGAGGCAGTGGTATCCTTCTGTGAAGAGGTCATGGAGCAGAAGGAGACCGCGGAGCGGGCAAGGGAAGATAATCCCGAGGCCGGCCCGCTCCGGCGTAGACGGCCGGGAGGGAGGAGGAGGCGATACGCACGCCTCCTTCCCCCTCCCTAAGCGAGACCAGCAGGAGAAGAGCCGGGGGGCTCATCTCTTGCATTGCACGGTCTCGCCCGTCTAGGGGGGCTACCCTAGTGTACAGGGTTGCCCCCCCCCTTCAAGCGTGGGAGGTCCAGCGCAAGGCTGGACCGTGCGTTGGCGCGACGTGGTAGAATCCAAAAGGGACCCCATGTCGCGCCGCTAAAACGCTGAGGGTACACCGCAGGTTTTTAGTGGGTAGGCTTGTCGGATGTCAGCCGCTAGGGCTGACATTCGACAAGAGAGTCCCACATAACCCGTCGTCTCCCCCGGGACGGCGGGTATGCGTGATGCATTTTCCGAATCCCGTCGGCCGAAAGGTCGCTGTCCCATCGTATACGGGGGGTGACAACGAACACTCTAGGGCCAATAGCCCCGACCGCGGGAGGTCCGCGAAGACCACTAACAGTGGTGCTCATAGCGCTGACGACGAGAGCAGCACGAGCATTCGCTCGCGCTCACACTCGCGCTCGCGCTCACGCTCGCATTCGCGCTCCGCCGCGAGCGAAAGAGAAGACACGCTGTCGGAGGGTGCATCGGTTAGGAGCTACCCGCGCCGTAAATCCGACGCACACCGGACAAGACAAGGCCAAGCAGTTGCGGCCTCTACCTCCCCACCCGAGAGATTCCGCGAAAGCGTCCTCGAAGTGGGTGAGAGAGTACGGGATGGACAGAAAGGAGCTGGTATCGATTCAGACGATACGATCGTGCCTCCTCCCACAGAAAGCGCTTCCGCCACGGACTATAGTGAGGACTCACAGGGTCGGAAGCGTCCCAAGCGTAGGAGAATCGCCACTCCCACTGATGAGACACCGGGTGGATCTGGTTCCCGAACGGAACGTTTATTGGAGCGCAATTCGGCGGAGCTATCCGCTGTAGAGCGCAACGAGCGGCGGCGGTCGATAACCAGTCCCACACTCAACCTCACTCGGACACAGAAGTCACACGTACAGGACGTACAACGTGCCAACCCGTGTGAAAACCTAACAGCTGGTGAGTGCAAAGCGGCAGCCTTCGAACATATCCAGAAGCTGTTCAACATTGCCTCCACCTGTAGGAACTTGAAGGGAACGACGTGCCGTGACATCTCTGTTGCGGCCGCGAATTTACTAGAGACTGTGCAGGTACTACACGACCGCAACACCAACGAGGAGATTTCGAGGCTCCAAGAGGACCACAACCTATTACTGGCTGAACACCTCGAGTTGAAGAGCAAACTCGAGCAGATGGAGGCAGAGGTACAACACGTCAGAAGGCGCAACGACGAGTTCTGCGCTGAAAGAAGATCTCTCCGCGAAGAGCGTCGAGAGATGACGATCGAACGGGAGTTGATCGCTGTTGAGAGGGAGCAGATGCGGGAGGGAATTCCTCTACCCCCCCTGCCTCCTACCCCAATCGACGGCGAGCGGTTCCCGCTAACCCTCAGAAGGCAAGAGGACGTAGAGGCAATGACACGCACGATCCTCGATTCCGTTGGAACCATGCTGGACGTGCGCTTCAAAAACTTTGAGAGGCGGCTCCCCTCCCAAGAACGCATCCGTCCTCCAACACGTCCTGAGCGACCACAGGCTCAAACTCAGCCCCCATCCTCGGGAGCGGCAGAGAAGCCTAAACGTCGCGCTCGTGCAACGAAGGCTGAGCTGAATGCCAGAGCTGCTGCCGCCGCTGCGGATAACGAGCGGCGCCTAATAGAGAGAGGCAGAGTTCTTCGAACCCCAGAGGCGACGACTTCTAATCGCCCACCTCCTCCCGCCCCCGTGCCTATGGACGCGGAATGGTCTGAGGTTGTGAAGCGAAACAAAAAGAAGAAGAAGAAGAAGAAGGAAAAGAAGCAGAAGCAGGCTGCACAACAACCGCAACCTGCGAGCACGCAGACTGCGCGAACGAGAGCGCCACAACAACCTGCGCAACCACAGCCTGCCAACACTTCGAGGACGTCGAACTTCCGTTCGAATACACAACGTTTGCGCCCGCCTCGTACGTCCGCTGTCGTGATCACACTCTTGGAGCCAGTGGCCACGTATCGCGGCATTACGTACTCCACCTTCCTCAAAGAGGCGAAGACGAAGATCGATCCCCCAAGTCTTGGGATCGAACCCCACAAAATGAGGATCCATGATACCGCGACTGGCGGAAGGATCATAGAGATCGAAGGCGACCCTGATGGGAAGCTAGCAGACGCCCTTGCGGCAAAACTACAGGAGTTGTTATCCAGCGATGTCCTTCGGGTGTCCAGGCCGATCAAGTCTGCGGAGATCCGCGTGACCGGCCTCGACGACTCAGTCACTCCGGAAGAGGTGGTGCACGAGCTGGCCAGACAGGGCGGCTGTTCGGAGGAGCTCATCAAGGTGGGCCAACTCCGTCGCTCCCCTAATGGCAGCTTCATGATTTGGGCCAAGCTGCCCGCTACGGCGGCTAGGAAGCTCGCCTTAGGGCGTTTCCTTATCGGCTGGGTGTCAGCGCGCGTCAGAGTGCTGACTCCTCGCCAAGTAAGATGTTTCCGCTGCCTGGAACTAGGACACGTTCGGCAGCGTTGTGGGGAGGAAATTGACCGCAGTGGCGCATGCTACCGCTGTGGCCAGGTTGGCCACAAGTCAGCTTTATGCAACGCCGAGCCCAATTGCGCACTCTGCGCAGCGAAGGGTCGGCCCGCCAACCACAGAGTGGGTGCGAAATCCTGTTGCCCCGCTCCCCCCAAGAGAAGACAGCGAAGACACGCTGAAGAGCGCCTCCCACCACAGGAGGAACCACAGCACCGCGTGGCAGTCAGCCCGGTGCTACAACCCAACAGTCTCAGGGGTGAGGGCTCGGGTGCGGCGCCCAAACCCCCTAGAAACGAGACCGAGAAGGCACGCGACATAGCGTCCAAGAGAGCCGGGAGCGCTGCTCCCTAGAATGGAGCCGGATGCGGCTGACGCTGCGAGGGGACGTGGTAGAATGCAAACGCGAACCCACGTTCCCCGCCCATATGCGCCTAGATGAACGAGTGGAGGTTTTAGTGGGTATGGTCTACGGGCGAGTCCTACACGAGCCCCAGCTGCTCCCCCGGCGGCTGGGGTAGTGCGTAACAGCATTTCCTGCCACTTTAAAAAAAAAAAAAAAAAAAAAAAAGGTTAGGTTAGGTTGGGGTGCTACAGAGTCACCTCCAAGAGCGGCGGGGTGTTGCTTATTACATCTGGTTACGATCGGGTGTAAGGAGCAGCATCCTGCCCCGGTGCACCCTGGGCAACGGCAGTTAGGAATTGCCTTCGGGTAATTGCTAGCTGACGGCTGAACTCTGTCTGTGCTGCTCCTTGCACTACTATGTTAAGCATAGCGGTGCAAGGAAGTGGTACGAAGCATACCGTAATCCGCAACGGGCTACCGGCGGGACGGGGGTCTAGTTTACCTGGACCGCGAGGCGGAAACCTCTTTAAATACTACCACGCGCGGCTCAGCCCGCCCATAGTCAGCCGCCGCTGACTGGCGGGTCGCCGGGCAACTCGTTACCCCGTGGGGGCCGAGGGCTGTCGGGGGCACTTCGTCCGGGCCGCGAGGAAGGACCACCTCACTAAAAAACCCAGACATACCGTAATCCACCCTCACGGGTGGACCGGGGGCTGTCGGGGCTTTTGTCCGGGCCGTGAGGAAGGAAAACCTCTCTAAAAAACCCCTGTATACCGTTACCCCAATCGGGGCCGGGGGCCTTTCGGGGCCGCGAGGATGGTAAACTCAATAAAACTTCCCCCTAGTCCTGGTGTCTGCAAGGGGGCTCCAGGGCGTATGACTGGTAGGGTTACATACCGGTCGATTTCCTTGCATCATACCGTTCTGCCCTTTTCAGGGCGGGGCGGGGGCCCTGCTTGCCAGGGCTGCGGGGAGTAAACCCCAATGGGAGTGTTTGGGGGCTGGGTCTGTTGCGGCGGAGTGCGGTGGGGGAAATGGGATGTGCGCGGCTTCTTCGGTGTTGACATGGTTTTAGAGGTTCTGCCCCTCCCTTGTCAACACTGTCGCAGTCGCTTAGCATCCCAGGACATGCCACCGTACTGTGCCCCTTCAGCCCTTCACCCCAAATATTCCTAAAAATCCTTCAATTCCCGTCGTTGGGGCGCCCCATGGGGCCTCGCGTGGCGACGGGGTCTCTGACCTTGCGCGGAGCAGGGCAGAGTGGTTGGCGTAGTGGGATCAACCAGCGAGCGGCCACCCTGAGTGTTGCCCGACCTCTCAGGTGTACATTGGGTTATTTGGCTACTGGGGATCTCTGGCCAGATGGACCTTCTTTTCTCCCCTACTCGTGGGACTCTCATGGATAAATATACTCGGGGAACTTTTGGGGGGGATGTTGTGAGAGGAGAGTGCACTAAGTCTGCAAGCAGCAGGGCTGCTCGCAGCAAGGTTACGACGAGAGCTACGTCGAATGAGGTTGAGACAGAGCCCGCGGGAACCTCCCGCACCGTGTCTCCCTCCTTCAGCACTGGCAGCGGTCTCGGAAGTCGGGACAACTCCGTATCTCGGGCTGGCGACAAGCGCCGGTTGCCCGATCGGGTTCCTGAACCCGAGCCTGAGCTTACCGATGACGAGATCGTCAATTTATGTTCGGCGGTTGACTCGGCTGAAGCCTCTTTTAGAGGTGACAGCCACACCTATCTTGACGGATCCGCGCCTCGGCGCGATGTACAAGGACGTGACAAGAACGCGCGTTTGCGCGACCCTTCGGGCGGAGAGGACGAGAAGACCTTCGGGCTTCCCAAAGTCGCTAAACTGCGAAAGGGCAGGGGCGGTCTACGGCAGGTTTCTTCTGCTGCCGTGCCCCCACCCCAAGACCAGCGGCGACGTCGTTCCCGTTCCCGATCCCGGATCAGGACCGAAGTTGTGGCCGATCAGGCCCAAAATATTGGCTCGGTAATGGAGCTGGCAAACCGTGTCGAGAAGGACGTTGCGACCATCTTCGACATCGCTGAGAACCCCTCCTCGTCACTGGAGCGCGGCCAAGCAGATGCCCTCCAAACAGCCGCTATGTCGATCGTAGAGGCTGTCCAAGCACTTCGCAGTCGTACGGACGCTGACAAGACAGCCGATATGGAGAGCGAGCTTTCAAAGCTCCGATCAGAGCTGGCCGAAATGCGCAGCGAGAATACCCGCTTGCATTCCGAACTCGGAGCCATGCGCGAAGAGCTGGGCACCTTGCGCCAAGAGGTGGAAGCTGTCCGCCTAAGCTCTCAACCTGGAGAGGAGACTGCTGGCGAGTCAATGGACATACAGCCCGTTGACTCTGATGCAGCTCTGCCCGGCTTTCAAATGCCGGAGGGAGTGACTGACCCCAACCTCCAAAGGCTGTACCGTCTCGCTGCAGGTCGCATCAGCGAGATGATGGACGCCAAGTTGGCGGGAATCAAAGACCGGCTAAATCCGGTCAAGAGTGTCCGTCCGCCGTTACATGCGGACTCTAAAAAGACTGCGCCACCTACGCCTGCGGCCACTCCTGGCCCTAGCAAGGAGGCGTCTAAGCCCTGGAAGGGAAAGGGCAAGGGCAAACGGTCAGGCAGTTCAGCTGTCCCAGCGCCGCAGCCTACCCCTGTGTCGAGTCCGGTCACTCCCACGAACACGTGGGCTGAAGTGGCCAAACGTGGGAAGCGTGGAAAAGCCAAGGGCAAAGCCCAGGCCACTCCCGCCCAAACTCTGTCCCAGAGCAAGCCCGCTGTGGCAGGGCCCAGTACGAGCAATCCAGCTGTCAGCAGGGCGAAGGTGCCCGCCAAACAGCCGGTTATCGAGGCAAAATCTCCCAGGATCCGACTGCCCAAATCTGCGGCAATCGTGGTTGAGGTTAAGCCCGAAGGAGAGGCGGAGTTCGCCCGCTACCTAACGGAAGCGAAGGCACTTGCATGCGAGCAAGAACCCAATATAGAGGGGAGACTGCGGTTCAGGCGCTCTCGCACCACAGGGAGCCGTGTCCTTGAGGTCACGGCCCTTGAGGGGGGAAATATGGATGAGGCCTGCGAGAAGGCAGACGCCCTCGCTGCTGTCTTTACTGCTGTATTCCCGCCAGCCACCGTCAAAGTCTCTCGTCCGGTCAAAACAGCCGATCTCCGGCTTCAAGGCTTTGACGAAACAGCGACTGCTTCGGACCTGTCCGCGGCGGTCGCCAAGTATGGAGAGTGCTCGTCGGCAAGCGTACGCGTGGGCAAGATCAGCCGTGGTGGCTCTGGTGACTCTGTCATAGTCAGCTGCCCGGCTTTAGCTGCCAAAAAGATCGCGCAACTCAAGCGCATAAGTGTTAATTGGGTCTTGGTGAGGGTCACCCCTCTGAGACCGAGACCCATGAGGTGCTATCGGTGCCTTGGAGAGGGACATGGCCGGGCATTGTGTAAGGCGGTCGATGACCGCACAAACACATGTCTGAGGTGTGGTGAGTCCGGCCATAAGGCTGCCGTATGCGCAGCCGCGTATAGATGCGCACTCTGCGCGTCCGCTGGCCGACAGGCCAACCATAGGTTGGGGACGGGCAACTGCCCCCGACCGAAAACGGCGAGGAAGCCCTCGGCGGCCCCGAAGACGCCTTTGCGTGGGGACCCCGAGGAGGGGGAGATGTCGGTGGACCCCACTGACCGACGGACCTCGGAGTCCTGTCCTCCCCGCCAACCCAACGCGCGGTTGAGATCCGTCTCCCGCAAACCAACATAACCTGGAGTGGTGCCGTAACGGACAGCGCAGGTATTCGTGTGTATGGGGTGGTGACCCCCATACTCATTGATGCCACACACGCGCAAGAGGCAACCCGGGGGTTTTTACTGCAGTGCAGTTTCCCCCCTAAAAAAAAAAAGGGTGGCTGCGAACCAGCCAATATTGAAGTGGGGAGGCCTGGGGAAATCAGGCTTGGCGGTTCCGTAATCGTGCGGTGCCCTGTTGCTGCAGCCAAAACCCTGGCTAAACAGAAGCGGTTGCGCGTCGGCTGGATCTCCGTCCGAGTCCAGCTGCTGCCGCCGAGGGCCCTGAGATGCTCAAGGTGCCTCGGCGAGAGTCACGGCCGGGCCATTTGCAAGGCCGCTGAGGATCGGAGTAACATCTGTATCCGATGCGGCCAGCCCGGCCACAAGGCCGCCGGATGTGTGGCCCCGTATCGCTGCTGCCTTTGTGCGGCAGCTGGTCGGAGGGCGGACCACCGACTCGGTTCGTCGAGGGAATGTCCCCGACCGAAGATCGCACGTGAGAGACCCCCGATAGCCCCAATGGCGCGTTCGCGCCGAGGAACGGGGAGTAGCCGCAGGGAGGAGCCAATGGAAACCGTTGGCGCGGGGGCAGAATGCCCAACCCTCCCTGGCCCTAGTGGTCGAGACTCGTCTCCCAGTTACTAGGGCCCAGCGGCCGGCTGTTCCGACGGCCAGCGCTGCCATTGAGGCTCATGGGGTGGTGACCCCTATGGGTTTCAATGGGACCTTCTGCGCGAGTGGCAACCCAGGAGGTTTTCTGCATTCGCAGTTCCTCCTTAAAAAAAAAAAAAAGGGGTGCTACAGAGTAACCTCCTCGTGCGGCGGGGTTTTGCTTATTACATCTGGTTACGATCGGGTGTAAGGAGCAGCATCCTGTCCCGGTGCACCCTGGGCAACGGCAGTTAGGAATTGCCTACGGGTAATTGCTAGCTGGCGGCTGAACTCTGTCTGTGCCGCTCCTTGCACTACTATGATAAGCATAGCGGTGTAAGGATGTGGTACGAAGCATACCGTAATCCGCATCGGGCTACCGGCGGGACGGGGGTCCAGTTCACCTGGACCGCGAGGCGGAAACCTCTTTAAATACTACCACGCGCGGTTAGCCCGCCCATAGTCAGCCGTCGCTGGCTGGTGGGCTGCCGGGCAACCCGTTACCCCAATTGAGGGGCCGGGGGCCGTCGGGGCATGTGCTCGGGCTGCGAGGAAGGAAAATCTCAATAAAAAACCCATGCATACCGTTTCCTGCCCTCCGGGGCAGACCGGGAGTCGCCGGGGTATTTGCTCGGACTGCGAGAAAGGAAAATCTCAATAAAAAACCCATGCACACCGCAATTTGTCCTTTTCAGGGCAGACCGGGGGTCCTGTTCTGTCAGGATTGCGAGGAGACAACCTCTATAAAAAACACCAGCGCGGTGGTACCCGCCAACAGCCGGCCATTGCCAGCTGGCGGGATGCCGGGCAACCCGTAACCTCTAGCTAGAGGCCGGGGATTCTGGCCATGGAGGTCAGAGTCGCGAGGTAGTAGTCCTCTCTAAAAACTACCAGAGGGGCGTCCCTCCCGTAGGGACAGGCGGCGGGGTCTGCGGTTGGACCCTGCGTGGTTGGGACCGTAGTAGCGGTCTCGCGGGTTTTCCTGGTTTCCCTTCCCAAACCAGGCCGCATGTTCTTGCCGTGTGCGGGGACCCGTAATCCCGGGAAAGGGGGATCCTGGGCGTTGAGCTTGTGGCAGACCACCCAGGCAACACACTCCTTTGGCCCCTGATTCTGGTAACACGGGCGGTCCTGGTGTAGCCGCACCAGGATCAATCGGCTGCGGGCGAACGGCTTAACCTTCGCCCTTGGTTAGAGGGGGGTTCGGGGGACAGGGCCAGCGGCGGGCTCGGTGAAGCGCTAGTTTTGGTCGACTGGTGCCAACCTTGCCCTAACCGTCTGCGCCAAAGATCCCGTTCGGCGGTTCCACTCTGAAAGTATGGGTGGAATCCCCTCTATATCTGGCGGGCAACTCTGGGCTGCGGCTCCCCTTATGAGGGCTCCAAGGAGGGTGGAGACCCCGCCGGATGAAGACGCATAGTGGGCAGAAATAAAAATGGAATCACTCTCCCAGAAGTTTTCGACCAAACCCCGAGCGCGAGGCGCTCAAACAACAGCCGAACCTGCTCTGCAGATGAATTCGGCGGAGAGACGAAAGACGCGGGCCGGAACGAGCTTATCGCCGTTAAATCCGGTCGACAATGTAGCTGATGGTGCGGGTAGCTCCCGCCGGTCGACAATCGCGGCGTCGGACAGCGGACGCCATAATGACCGCTCGCGCAGTCGGAAACGACGCACTTCGCGATCAGTCAGCCGTTCCAAACCCAACACAGGGATGTTTGCGCGGGGTGGGTTTTCCGATTCGGAGAGCGAAAGCTGTCCGGCTCGGAAGATCAGCTCCGCCACAAGAGGTAGGACCCGAGGTGAGAGCGGAGTGAAAACACCCTCCTGCTCCACCGTTGCCCGTAAGCAGCTCTCGGCTGCGGAGGAGGAGGTGCGCGAGGCGGAATTCAACCGCTTCCTCGAGCGGAGGACAAAGTCCCCCACTCCCCTCGTCGCTCCCCTGCCCTCTGATGCCCTGACCTGCCCTGACCTGCCCGACGACATGTCGTCATTGGACATGACAGAACTGCAGAGTATGGCCCATCACTGCATTGGTGCCATCTCTACAGTCAAAACGAAATCTGGCAATCTTCAGGGACGCATGGTGAAGGCCCTGAAAGATGCCACACGGTCGCTCACAACCCTGGTCGATGAGCTAGCGTCTCGCACTCTAGACCAGGAGAGCCGCAATCTAGCCCGAGCTAACAAGACTCTCCGGGAGGAAGTAGACCACCTCAAAGAGGAGGTCAAAGCCTTCCGGAGAGAGTTCTCCACGAGGACTGCCGCCAACGCAGCAGCCCCCGCCCCAGCTCCGGCACCATCGATGGACGAGGCGCTCCTCCACTCTATCGCGGCGCTCATCGACTCTCGCCTCGAGAGTCGATTTGCATGCCTCGAGGGACGGTTGGATCGCCTCAACCCCCTGCCTGCGCCACGACCTCCCCTGGCAGCTGACAGATTGGCCAATACGCCGAGCTCCTCCGGCTCTGCTGGCCCTCTGGCCAAAAAGGCGAAAGCGCCCAAAGCGCCAAGCCAGGCCGCAACGAATACAGCAGCCCAACCCAGGGGCCCTCAATCTTTTGCCGCTGCCGTGGCCTCACAGAAACCTGTGAAGCCTCAGTCCAAGGCAGCGACAACAAGGATTCCCCAGGAGCAAGCCACTGCGCTCGCTGGCCCCTCCCGGCCTCGCCCGCAGACCAGCCAGACGGCCGGCCAACCAACGATGGCCCCAGCCCCAATCCAGCAAGACTCGGAAGAGTGGGTCCGAGTCACCCACAAAAGGCCAAAGAAGAAGAAAGGGAAGAAACCTTCCCCGCCTTCTAATTTGGCCACCAGCACTGCCCAACCACAAGGTCCCAAGCCGAGCAGGCCCAAAAGTGCCTCCCTGACTTCCCCTCGCACGTCCGCGGTTGTAATTACCCTGCAGCCGGAAGCTGTGGACAGGGGAACCACATATAATGAGGCTCTTACCAAGGCACGTGAGGTTTTGTCCTTGCCTAGTCTGGGCCTAGAAGGGCTGCGCTGCAGCAAGACTGTCACTGGGGCCAGAATGCTAGAAATCTCTGGCCCCAATAGCGGAGAGAAGGCTGATCAGCTCGCCGGCAAGCTCCGAGAAGTCCTGGATGGGGTGGCTGTTGTGGCCCGCCCCATTAAAAAAGTCGACATCCGGGTCACAGAGCTGGATGACTCGGTGTCGAAAGAGGACATAGTTGCGGCGGTCGCTGCAAAGGGCAACTGCAGCCCAGATAATGTCCGAGTCGGAGAGGTGAGACCTGGGCCAAGGGGTGTGGGAGCTGCCATAGTCTCCTGCCCTGTGGCTGCGGCCAAGCTCCTGCTGACCGGCCGCTTGCTGGTTGGCTGGTCGTCGGCCAAAGTCACGTTGCTGGAGACGCGCCCCTTGAGGTGTTTTAAATGCATGGGACTCGGGCACACCAAACAGTTGTGCCCCTCCACAAAGACCAGGAGCGACATGTGCTTCAGGTGTGGACGCCCTGACCACAAGTCACTGGACTGCTCGGTGAAAAAGCCCAGATGCGCGGTGTGTGCGGATGTCGGTAAGGCGTCCGACCACATCATGGGTGGGAAGGCTTGCCGTCCCCCCACTGTAAGAGGGAAAGCAGTTCCGGTGGCTGTCCGGGTCCCAGCTGCCACGCCTATGGAGTCGGAGGTCCAACCGCAGGTCGGACCAGAGGAGGTTGAGGAAGAGAGCAGGCCATCTTATGCCGCTTAGGTCCCATTTCTCCCTCCTCCAGGCAAACTTAAACCACGCCGCCAGGTCCCAGGACTTGTTCATGGCAAACTTGGTGGCGTGGAACATTGACATCGCGGTTGCTGCAGAGCCCTACTTTGTCCCGGATGGTTCATCCAACTGGGCAGGCTCTGCCAACCAAGACGTGGCGATTGTAACCCGGACGGGCCCAAACGCTCACCCGCTTCGGACGCTGGAACGGGGGCCCGGATATGTTGCGGCGGTGTGGAGGGAGCTTGCTGTTGTGGGGACCTACTTCTCCCCCAACAGACCCCTCCACCAGTTTGAAACGTATCTGGATGCTCTCAGTCCGGTGGTCCGTAGACTGGCACCTCGGCAAATTCTTCTGCTCGGCGATCTGAACGCCAAATCCCGGTCTTGGGGGAGTCCCGCTCCTAACCCCCAGGGTGGCGTTCTGGAGGAGTGGATCGCCGAGCACGGCCTGGTCCTGCTCAACGTGGGCAGCACCCCAACCTGTGTCCGAGGGCGGGGGGGATCCGTGGTGGACGTCACGTTCGCTACCCCCGCTCTCGCGCACCGGATAGGCCAATGGCGTGTCCTGGCGGCGGAGGAAACTCTCTCGGATCACACGTACATCCGTTTTGAGTCCTCCGCCCCCCTAACCCAACGGCCTGCGCCAGTCCCTAATCGTCTCCCTCGCTGGGCACTAACGCGCCTGGACCAGGAGATGGCGAAGGACTCGGCCCTTATACTGGACTTGACCTACGGCCAACAATCGGAATGCGTAGACGAGGCAGCGGTCCGCTTCCGATCGGCCCTAACAGAGGTGTGTGATGCCTCAATGCCAAGAGCACGGCCCCAGCCCTCTCGCAAGCAGGTGTACTGGTGGAGCGAGGAGATTTCCACTCTTCGCTCCGCCTGTAACGCCGCGCGAAGGGCTCTTCTTCGCTGTCGTAGGCGGTATCACACACCAGATGAGGAATTCCTGCTCCGTGCTGCTCACAAAGTTGCCAAAAAGTCCCTACAACGGGCAATCAGTATTGCCAAAGAGCAAGCACGAGCAGAGGCTCTGGAGGACCTTGACAGGGACCCATGGGGGCGTCCGTACCGCACTGTGCGGAACAAGTTCCGCGCTATGACCGCCCCCATAACTGAAACGCTCGACCTCCCCCTCCGCGAGCAGGTCCTTCAAAAACTGTTCCCAAGCCGAGGGGACCATACACCCCCCACAATGAGACCACCCCGGCCACCCGCGGCATCGTCCATCCCTCCCGTCTCAGACGGGGAGATGGAAAGGGCTACGGGAAGGCTTAGAGGAAGAAACACAGCACCGGGTCCCGACGGCGTGCCTGGCCGTGTCTTAAGGCTAGCCCTCGAACATCTTGAGGGCCGGCTTCGGGATGTTTTCAACATGTCCCTTAGGACTGGAAAATTCCCGAAGCCCTGGAAGGAAGGTAAGCTTTGCCTGATTCCAAAAGAGGGCAAGCCACCTGACTCGCCCTCGGCCTATAGACCCATCGTTCTTCTCGATGAGGCCGGCAAGATGCTAGAAAAGATAGTGGTGTCCCGGCTCATCGAGCATCTAGAGGAGACCGGCCCAGACTTGTCGCCGGCCCAATTCGGATTTCGAACTGGGCGATCCACAAATGACGCCATACTGGCCTTGAAAGCGTTTGCCCAGGAGGCGACCGATAAAGGTGATCGAGTGTTGGCGGTGTCTATTGACATCGCCAACGCCTTCAACAGCCTCCCTTTTTCCACCATCATAGAGGCGCTCCGGTTTCATGGAGTGCCTCTCTACTTGGTGAGGCTGTTGGAAGATTACCTGCAAGACCGGATGATCATATACACGGTCGAGGGGGGGAGGCTGGAGCGGAGGGAGATGCGATGCGGTGTCCCACAGGGATCGGTCCTTGGCCCGACCCTGTGGAACATCGGCTTCGACTTTGTCCTCCGGAACCGGCCTCTGCCCCGCACCCGCGTTTTATGCTACGCGGACGATACCCTCGTCGTGGCTCAAGGGGGGAGCCTCGGGGAGCTGTATCGTCGCGGAGAGGCGGCTGTATCAGCCGTAGTGGACGCAGCCCGACGCCTTGGTCTCACAGTTGCCTTGGAGAAGACCGAGGCCTTAGTCTTCCATGGTCCTCGCCAGGGCCCACCGCCGGGTGCCCACATAACTGTGGAGGGAGTGACCGTCGGGATTGGGACCCAGATGAAATATCTGGGTATCACTCTCGACGGTAGATGGAAGTTTGAGGCGCACTTCGCGCTGATGAAGCCGCGCCTCGTGAATACGGCAACAGCCCTGGGCAGACTGCTGCCTAATGTCGGGGGCCCCAGCGTCAGCTGTCGCAAGCTATACGCTGGGGTTCTGAAGAGCATGGCCCTATACGGGGCACCAGTGTGGCACCCACTCAACGGGGAGGCGAGGGCATTGCTCCGAAGGCCACAGCGAATCATTGCGCTGCGGGTCATCAGAGCGTACCGCACCGTAGCGCATGATGTGGCCTTAGTCCTCGCGGGATTCCCCCCTTGGGACTTGGAGGCTGGCATCCTAGCCGCCGTATTCTCCTGGCGGCAGGAGCTCAGACTGGAAGGCGAAAACCCGGCGATGGAAGAGACGGCCCGCATCAGATCCCGCGCGCATGAGCACCTGATGCAGGCTTGGTCTCGTAGGCTGGAATCCAGTCATTACGGGGGCCCGGCGAATCGCACTATAAGTGCATTTCGCCCGGTCCTCGATGACTGGATTGCAAGGAAGCACGGCTCCCTTACCTTCCATATGGTACAGATCCTAACCGGGCACGGTGCCTTTGGTTGGTATCTGCACCATATAGCGGGTAGGGAGCGCACTCCCGAGTGCCACGAGTGCGGTGCTGCGGAGGATACAGCTGATCACACCCTCCGGGAGTGCTCAGCATGGGTCCAGCAGCGCCGCACTTTGACCTCGGTGGTGGGAGGGGACCTCTCGCTCCCCAGCATAGTGAGAGCTATGCTGGGCAGCGGGGAGGCCTGGGGGGCAGTGGCTTCCTTTTGCGACGATGTCATGTCGCAGAAGGAGGCCGCGGAGCGGGTCAGGGAGGAAAATCCTCTTGCTGACCCGATCCGTCGTCGAAGAAGGGGGAGGAGGAGACGGCGTTACGCCGCACTCAACTTCCCCCTTCTAGCGGACTAGTGAGCGAGGGGCGGGGGCCCTTAGCTCACATTGCACAGTCTGCCAGTCTGGGGTGATCCCGTGTGTACAGGATCACCCATTCCCTGTGCCTGAGGCCCGGCATAGCATGCCGTACGTTTGTGACGCATGGACGAAAACCAGAACACGGGTGCCCATGTGTCACTAGCATACGTTGCGTGGTACACCGCAGGTTTTTTAGTGGGTGATACCTCGTCATGGAACAGTCGCAAAGCCATTGTTAGATGACGAGGGAGTCCCACATAACCTATCGCTGCCCCCGCGGCGGTAGGTATGCGAAATGCATTTTTCCTGCGCACCAAAAAAAAAAACAAAAAAAAAAAAAAAAAAAAAAAAAAAAAAAAAAAAAAAAAAAAGGTTAGGTTAGGTTGGGGGTGGAAGTGTAGTTACGTCCCCGTCGTCACCCCTGGATACCAGTCACGTGCGGTAACGCAGCACTGACTGGTAACTGAGCACTACACGAAAGAACGATTTGCGATTGCGCGATATGTCTACTCCGACTATTGTGGATGCGGCTGGTAAGCCCGCGACTCCCATGCGGGATAAGCGCCCTTCTCAGGGCGGGTCCGGGCTTCCAGAGCGCGGTGATTTGGTGGCTCCTTCTGGAGCGGCTGCGAGTGCGTTGCTTGAACGCCCTTCTGAGGGCGACTCGCAGCTTCTAGTGTCGGACGTCGATTTTTCAGACATGGGCGGCGAGGCCGAACTCGAGTTCTCCGGCGTGCCTCAACAAGAGGGCTGGTCGAAGAGTGGAATTCGGGCCTGCAAGGTTGTTGTGGACCGGTTGGTCATCGGAGATAGTGGCTCCACCTCAGACGTCGAAATGCCCTCCACACCGTTGAGGAAACGTCAGCAGGGAAACTATTTCGACGATTTTGACTTTGAGGAGGATCTTCTGCCGGCTCCGAAGATCAATTCGGCCCGCCGTGGCAAGGCAAAGTCTGGAGGCGTACAGCGGGCCAAACTCCTCCTGAAAGAGAGGTTAGAGGAGCTCGAGGAGGCCGAGTTCACGGCGGACCTCGATAAGCGGGCCAAGGCCAACCTTATTGGCCGAGACAAGGGTCGAACTCCCATCTCTACGCCTGGACCTACGGATCTCTTGGACCCAAAGGCCCAGGTCGTCTATGAGACGCTGGACTTGGAACAACTGCGGGCGCGCGGTGGAGTCTTTTGCACCGAAGTCCTCCGCGTTTCTTCCAAGTCGGGGAATTTACAAGGCCCTATGCAAGGGGCTTTAAATAGAGCTGCCTCCAACTTGACCAGCATTATCGACACGCTGGCTTTCCGCTCGGAAACGGAGGAAAATCGCCGACTCCGAGTTGACAACGGAAATCTTAGGCGGGAGGCTGACAATCTTCGAAAAGAAGTCAGCGCTCTAAAGAAGGACCTGGTAGAGCTTTCTGCCAATGCAAGGAGGAAGAAGTCTACTCCGGTAGCTGGCACAAACGCTGCTAACCCAGAAACATTAGAGGTAGCCACCGCCCTTAGAGACCCTGAGCCTCAGGCTTCATCCTCGGACGTACCACTCCCCCAGGGTGCCCTATGTGCTCAGTCCATAGAGGACCTGTTGCAGCTGGCGTGCAAGAGGGCTATTGATTCAGCTGCACAGCTTATCGACGCCAGGCTAGGGGAGATCGAAAGCCGCCTGCCTCCTCAGGCGACCTTGCGTCCCCCACTCGCAGCCGACACCAAAAGGGCGATGACAGCCGCTTCAAACCCGGCTGCACCCAAAGCGCAGAGGGCGCCAGTGGCCCCCGCTAAGGTTACGAAGGAGGCCTCACCTCTGGTGGCGCCGGCCTCCACTCCTTCGGCGGTAGACTGGGCAACTGTGGTGCGCCGAGGAAAGAAGGGGAAGAAACCCCCAACAACTCTGTCGGCAGCCCAGCCGGGCCCTTCGGTTCCCCCGGCTCCCAAAGCAGCCACCAAGCCGAAAGTCAAACTGACTCCCCCGCGCACTGCAGCGATTATCGTAACGCTGCAGCCAGAGGCCGCAGAAAAGGGCACTACCTACAAGGCAGTGCTTACCAAGGCTAAGGCCGCGGTCGATCTTCCCGAGCTCGGGATCCCGCACCTTAAGGTTCACGACTCGGCAACCGGGGCACGCCTTATCGAGGTTTCTGGCGCAGAGTGCCGGGAAAAGGCGGATAAACTGGCCACAAAACTGTCTGAAGTTCTCGGCGGTGAAGCCCGGGTCTCCAGGCCTGAGAAACGCGCAGAGGTGCGCATTTCTGGCCTGGACGAATCTGTGACGAAGGAGGAGGTCGTGGCTGCAGTGGCCAGCAAAACCGGCTGCTCTCCTGCTTCAATCAGAGCAGGGGAAATCCATCCTGGCACCCGGGGCTTGGGAGCCTTGACAGTCTCTTGCCCGCTAGCGGCAGTCAAGGCCCTGTCTGAGGCCGGCCGCTTCTTAGTCGGCTGGACCTCAGCGCGAGTGCAGGTTCTGGAGACGCGCCCCATGCGCTGCTTCAAGTGCATGGGGATTGGGCACACGCGAATGCTATGCCCGTCCTCGGCGGAACGCAGTGGCCTGTGCTTCCGGTGTGGCAATCCGGGGCACAAGTCATCCGAATGCTCGGCGACCGCGCACTGCGTTGCTTGCGCTGAATCCGGGCGCGATGCTGGCCATATCATGGGGGGGAGAAATTGCAATCCACCCTCAACAAGAGGAAAGGTGGCTTCGAAGCCTTCGACCACCAGAACGGAGGAGCGCCCCGTGCGGTGCGAGGAGGTTGAGATGATCGATGGCTAATCGACATATCAGTCTCCTCCAGGGGAACCTTAACCACGCCGCTGGGTCACAGGATCTTTTCCTCCAGGCCCTAGCGGAGTGGGACATTGATGTTGCGGTGGCTTCGGAGCCTTATTGGGTCCCTCCCCAACCGCACTGGCTTGGCAGCACCACAGGGGACGTGGCAGTTCTCGGCCGAACTGGGCCCACCTCAACCCCCCTGACTCTAAGGGAGCGCGGCCCTGGGTATGTGTCGGCTAAGTGGGGGAAACACGCAATTGTCGGCTGCTATTTCTCCCCTAATAAATCCCTGACTGAGTTCGAGGCCTACCTCCACGCCTTGGGCCCAGTGGTCAGACGACTGGCGCCTCTCCAGGTCATCGTAATGGGTGACCTGAACGCTAAGTCGCAGGCATGGGGCGGCGTGGCCACCGACGTAAAGGGCAGGGCCCTTGAGGCTTGGTTGGCGGAACTAGGGCTGTCCATTCTAAATGTCGGGACGGCCTACACCTGTGTGCGACCACGAGGCGGGTCAAGGGTGGACGTCTCGTTTGCCACCCCGGGAGTTGCCCGCCACGTCATCAATTGGCGGGTGCTTGAAGAGGAGACCCTATCGGACCACCAGTACGTCCGATTCGAGATCTTCTCGTCCCCTAGCCCTGTGGGTCCGCCCCGGACCGGCTGCTCGGCAGCCTTCCCGAGATGGACTGTCACCAAGCTGGACAGAGAAAAGGCCGAAGAGGCGGCCATTGTCCAGGCTTGGTGTTCTAAGGGGGCCCCTTCTCCTTCCGATCCGGAAACCGGCGCCGCTCTGCTCCGCTCGTCACTGACGGCGACATGTGACGCGGCGATGCCCAGAGCCCGCAACGTCCCTAATAGGCGGCAAGTGTACTGGTGGACCCAAGAGATAGCGGATCTCCGGGCCACCAGTAACGCAGCAAGGCGGGCACTTACGCGTCACCGCTGTCGCCACGGCCGTGACCTAATCGAGGAGGACCTCCGCCAGCGCTACAAGGAGTGCAAGAAGGCGCTCCAGCTAGCCATTATGAAGGGCAAGGCGGAGGCCCACAACGAGATGCTGGAAGAGCTCGACGGAGATCCGTGGGGACGCCCATACCGCGTAGCGCGTAATAAGCTACGCGGGCAAACGGCACCACTCACGGAGACCATGGAGCCAGACCTCCTCCAGAGAGTGGTCGGGTCTCTGTTCCCCGAGCGGGGGGACTTTCTCGCCCATCCCCATCCGAGAGGCCGATCGCAGGATCTCCCGGCTCCTCTAGTCTCTAGAGCAGAGCTGGGTGTCGCCCTCGACCGCCTTCAGGGAAAAAATAAGGCCCCGGGACCAGACGGGATCCCGGGTAAAATCCTCCGCTTGCATATGCAAGTGGAGGAAAACGAAGATATGCTTCGAGAACTGTTCGACCTAATTCTCAGGACCGGGCAGTTCCCGAAGATCTGGAAAAGGGGCCGCCTCTGTCTGCTTAGAAAGGAGGGGCGACCACTCGATTCCCCGTCCGCGTACAGGCCTATTGTCCTGCTGGACGAGGCGGGAAAAGTCCTGGAGAGGGTCTTGGTCTCCCGCCTCGTTCAGCACCTGAACGATGTGGGTCCCAACCTGTCGGAACGGCAGTTCGGCTTCAGGGCGGGGCGCTCGACTCTTGACGCTCTGTCTGCCCTAAAGTCTTTCACGGAAGACGCTGTGTCCCGGGGCGAAAGAGCATTGGCGGTGTCACTCGACATCGCCAATGCGTTTAATAGTCTGCCCTTCGATACCATAGTGTCGGCGCTTCATTACCATGGGGTGCCGGCCTATCTTATCAGGCTTGTGGCGGACTACCTCCAGGACCGCGAGGTGGTATTTATCGACGGGCACGGCAATTTGGCAAGCCAGAAAATATTTCGCGGGGTCCCCCAGGGTTCGGCCCTCGGGCCGACTCTCTGGAACATTGGCTACAACAGCGTGCTGCGTGGCGCTCTCATCAGAGGGACGAGGGTGCTGTGCTACGCCGACGACACACTGATCGTGGCCACAGGCAGGGCCCTGCCCGAGCTCTGCATTCGGACCGAGGTGGCCACAGAAATGATTGTGGCCCGTATCAGGGAAATAGGGCTAGAGGTGGCCCCCCAAAAGACTGAGGCCCTCATGTTTCACGGGCCTCGTCGTGGACCACCTCCAGGAGCCCATCTCAATATAGAGGGCGTCCAGGTTCGCATCGGGGCCCAGATGAAGTACCTGGGCCTAATGCTGGATGGGCGGTGGAGCTTCCACGCACACTTCAGTGGGTTGGCCCCAAAATTGGTGGGAGCGGCGGCGGCCTTGGGCAGATTACTGCCCAATGTGAGGGGTCCCAGTGTAGGATGCCGTAAGCTCTACGCTGGGGTCATCAAAAGCATGGCCCTGTACGGTGCCCCCATTTGGGTCGGTTCCCTGGATCGGGAGAACCGCATGCTCCTACGCCAACCGCAGCGCACCATAGCGCTGCGAGCTATAAGGGGGTACAGGACCGTCTCCTTCGGCGCTGCCTGTGTCCTGGCAGGGCTACCCCCCTGGGAGCTTGGAGCTGAGGTCCTCGACGCTGTATATCGCTTCCGTGCGTCGAGGAGACAAGAGGAGGAGCATCCAGCCCCTGAAGAGGTAAACCGCGTGCGGCTTCTCGCTCAGGAGGCACTGTTGCGGCGATGGGAGGCTGACCTGGCGGATTCCCGCTATGGTACCCGAACAATAGAGGCGATCCGCCCGGTCCTAGACCAATGGGTCCTGAGGAAGCACGGCTCCCTTACCTACCGCTTAGTGCAGGTGCTGACCGGACATGGCTGTTTCGGTCAGTACCTCTGCCTAATTGGCAAGGAGCCGTCCCCCGTGTGTCACGGGTGCGGCGCTGTGGAAGACACGGCTCAGCACACCCTACAGGTGTGCTCAGCCTGGGTCGAGCAGCGCCGGGCCTTGACCGCGGAGGTTGGGCCAGACCTCGACCTCCCGAGCGTCGTGCGAGCGATGCTTGCGAGCGAGAGAGCGTGGGACGCCATGGTCTCCTTCTGCGAAGAGGTAATGTTGCAGAAGGAGACTGATGAACGGGCTAGGGAAGAGGCTCCCGATGCCCACGCTCTCCGGCGCAGACGGCCAGGGGGGAGAAGGAGGCGTTTTGCTCGCCTCATCCCTCCTCCCTAAACAAGAGGTGACCAGTGGGCGAAGGGTCGGGGGACCCGACGCCCACGTTGCACGGTCCCACCCGTCTTGAGGCCCACTAAGCGTACTGGTGGGCCTCTGTAGCGCGGAAGGCCCGGCACAAGGCTGGGCCGCCAGGCGGCACGATGCAGTAGAATCCAACTTGGGAGCCTGCATCGTGTCACCATAACACTGAGGGTACGTCGCTGGTTTTTTAGTGGGTATGCTTGGCGAGCGACAGCCCTTCTGGCTGCCGCCCGCCAAGAGAGTCCCACATAACCTGCCACTCCCCCCGGGGTGGCAGGTATGCGAAAAGCATTTTTCCAGCGTCAAAAAAAAAAAAAAAAAGGTTAGGTTAGGTTAGGTTAGGTTAGGTTGGGGTGGGGTGCTACAGAGTAACCTCCTCGTGCGGCGGGGTGTTGCTTATTACATCTGGTTACGATCGGGTGTAAGGAGCAGCATCCTGTCCCGGTGCACCCTGGGCAACGGCAGTTAGTAATTTCCTTAGGGTTATTGCTAGCTGACGGCTGAACTCTGTCTGTGCCGCTCCTTGCACTACTATGTTAAGCATAGCGGTGCAGGGATGTGGTACGAAGCATACCGTAATCTGCCCTTTTTAGGGCGGACCGGGGGTCCAGTTCACCTGGGCCGCGAGGCGGAAGCCTCTCTAAAAACTACCACGCGCGACAGTGCCCGCCCTTAGTCAGCCGTCGCTGACTGGCGGGTCGTCGGGCAACCCGTTACCCCAATTGAGGGGCCGGGGGCCGTCGGGGCATTTGCTCGGGCTGCGAGGAAGGAAAATCTCTTTAAAAAACCCATGCATACCGTTTCCTGCCCTCCGGGGCAGACCGGGAGTCGACGGGGTATTTGCTCGGACTGCGAGAAAGGAAAATCTCAATAAAAAACCCATGCACACCGCAACCTGCCCTTCTCAGGGCAGACCGGGGGTCCTGTTCTGCCAGGGCTGCGAGGAGAAAACCTCTATAAAAAACAACAGCGCGGCGGTACCCACCAATAGCCGGCCGTCGTCGGCTGGCGGGATGCCGGGCAACCCGTAACCTCTAGCTAGAGGCCGGGGATTCTGGCCATTGAGGTCAGAGTCGCGAGGTTGTAGTCCTCTCTAAAAACTACCAGAGGGGCGTCCCTCCCGTAGGGACAGGTGGCGGGGTCTGCGGTTGGACCCTGCGTGGTTGAGGCCGTAGTAGCGGTTTTGGGGTTTTCCTGGTTTCCTATTCCAAACTGGGCCACGTGTTATTGCCGTGCGTGGGGACCCGTAATTCCGGGAGAAGGGGATCCTGGGCGTTGAGCCTGTGGCAAACCACCCAGGCAACACATTCCTTTGGCCCCGAATTCCGGACACACGGGTGGTCTTGACCTTAGCCGGGTCGAGATCAATCGGCTGGAGGTGGCCGGCTTAACCGCCGCCTCGGCGAGCAGGGGGTATGGGGGGCAGGGCCAGGGACGGGCTCGGTGTTGCGCGGGTTTTGGTCGACCTCGCGTTAGCCTTGCCCCAATCTCTGCGTCAAAGATCCCATACCACGGGTCTCTTAGGGATCCCTGCTATGTCTGGTGGGTAGCTCTGGGCTACGGCTCCCCGAGTTGTGTGGGCTCCAAGGAGGGTGGAGGCCCCACCGGATGAAACCGATATTTTTGAAATACGACCATGGACTCTTTAACTTCTAAAAGTTCGACCAATCCCCGAGCGCGAGGCGCTCAAAAACCCACAGCTGAACCAGCAGAGCTGTTGAATTCGGCGGAAAACAGAAGAAGTCGGACCGGAACTGGCTCACAGTTTAATTCGGTCGAAGACGTAGCGAATGAAGCGGGTAGCTCCCGCCAGTCTGAAAACACTGCATCGGATGGCTGTCGCAGTCGCTCCCAGAGCCGCAAGCGACGTCAACATGATAGACGAATAGGATCAGACGATTCATTGTTCGCGCGGGGCGGATTTTCCGAACCTGAGGGTGAAGACTCTCAGTCTTGGAATAGCAGCCTAGCTAAAAGAGGCAGAAGTAGAGGCGTAAAATCAGTCTCAACCAAAGCCAGGCAATTTTTAAGGAATCAAGAGGAAGAGGCCTCTGAACAGGACTTCAACCGCGTCCTTGAGCGGAGGACTAAATCCCCCACTCTGTTCGTTGAGCCCTCAGTCTCCGAACCCCTAAATTGCCCAGTCTTACCAGAAGACCTTGGCCAGCTGGAGATGGTAGAAATGAAGGACATGGCCCACCAGTGCTTGGGCGCTGTCATCACTGTAAAAAATAAGTCCAAGAACTTACAAGGCCGTATGCAAAAGGCGCTTAATGACGCCACTAAAACCCTTAGAGACTTGATCGGCGAAATGACGGTCAGGTCAATGAATGACGAGCATAGGCGCATCGCAAATGCCAATAAAAACCTCAGAGAGGAGGTGGCTAATCTCAGAACTGAGGTCCGTAGCCTCCGGAGGGAATTCTCTGAAAGAGAAACTTGCGCTGCGCCTGCTCCCCCCCTGGACCTTACCACCATGGACACCCATGGGAATGAGACGCTCTTGCAGTCTATTGCGGCGCTCATCGACTCTCGTCTAGAGAGTCGATTTGCGTGCCTCGAGGGACGGCTGGACCGACTCAACCCCCTTCCTGCATCCCGTCCACCTCTTGCCTCGGACGGTAACATCCTGGCCCTCTTATCTGACTCTCCCATCACGGCGGCCTCTACGCCAAGCACATCCGGAGCGGGGACCAAGGCCAAAAAGACGAAGGTGGCTAAAACGCCCGATCACAACCCAACACATACAGCCGGCCCTTCAAAGGTGACGCAAACATTCGCAACTGTAGCAGCCAGGCAGAAACCTGCTAGGTCGCAGCCCAAAACAGTGGCGAATAAAAGCGTTCCCCAACCTCAGCCTACTGTAGCAGCTGGCCCTGCCCATAATCAGGCGGGTATCAGCCAGACCCATAATGACCCGGCACCACCCAATGTCCCCAACGAAGACAACTGGGTCCAGGTGTCCCGGAGGAAACGACCGAAAAAAAAGGGGAAAAAATCTCGCAACCCCTCCGTAACGGCCAACGAGAATGTCCAGTCCCAGGGTCCTAAACTGAAACCCAAACCCAAAGGACCTTCACTGACCCCACCTCGATCCTCAGCAGTCATCCTCTCGCTGCAACCTGAGGCTGTCGAGAAGGGGATAAGCTACACCGAAGCCCTCAAGAAGGCGAAGGAAGTTTTGTCCCTCCCGGACTTAGGCCTTGAGGGCATCAGGTGCAGCAAAACTGCTACGGGAGCTAGAATGCTCGAGGTCTCCGGCTCCGAGCACAGTGAGAAGGCCGACAAGCTGGCAGGGAAACTTAGAGAGGTTCTGGACGGAGTGGTCAATGTGGCCCGCCCCATGAAGCGCGCGGATGTCAGGGTTACTGAGCTGGATGACTCAGTGTCTAGCGCTGAAGTTGCGGCAGCCATTGCAACCAAATGTGGGTGCACCCCGGATTTAATCCGGGTTGGAGAAATCCGCCCTGGACCAAGAGGCGTGGGTGCGGTGGTTGCCTCCTGCCCTGTTGCTGTGGCCAAGGCCCTAACCTCTGGCCGTCTGCTGGTCGGCTGGTCGTCGGCCAAGGTCACAGTTCTCGAGGCTCGGCCCCTGCGGTGCTTCAGATGCATGAGCCTGGGGCATGCCAAACAAATGTGCCCTTCCACCAAAGTCAGGAATGAGTTGTGTTTCAGGTGTGGGCATCCTGACCACAAAGCAACAGACTGCTCCGCGAAGCCGAGGTGTGCTGTGTGCGTAGACTCTGGCAAACCTTCGGACCATATAATGGGCGGGAAGTCCTGCAGACCACCACAGGTCAGAGGTAAGGCAATGGCCGTCCAGATCCCGACCACCCGAAATAGGAATGATAGCTGTACCAAGCTGCCAGAGGAAGAGATGCAGGTGACCGATAACAATGACAGCTAGGTCCCCCATCTCTCTCCTCCAGACTAACCTCAACCACGCTACTAGGGCCCAGGACTTGTTCCTGGCAAACCTAATGGCGTGGAATATTGACCTGGCCGTTGCAGCGGAGCCCTATTATATCCCACCCAATTGGGCTGGCTCCACTGATGAGACCGTGGCTATTATAACCCGAACGGGTCCACAATCCTCCCCTCTGGTGACCCTGGAAAGAGGTCTGGGATTTGTAGCGGCCAAGTGGAGAGGCATCGCATTTGTGGGAGTGTATTTCTCGCCAAACCTGCCCCTCTTTCAATTTGAGAACTTTCTCGAAACCTTAGGCCCTGTTGTTGGCAGACTCTCACCACTCGAGGTTGTTCTGCTAGGTGACCTAAACGCAAAGTCTGTAGCCTGGGGATGCCCACTCCCGAACGCTCGTGGCGGTATCCTGGAGCAATGGGCCTTCGAGCAGGGTCTGGTTCTCCTTAATAGAGGTAATGCACCTACGTGTGTCCGACGGCAGGGGGGATCTGTGGTGGACTTAACGTTCGCCACCCCTGTCCTCGCACGCAGGCTAGGAGACTGGAGAGTACTTGAGGGGGAGGAGACACTCTCGGATCATACCTACATCCGCTTCGAGTCTATCTCCTCCCAAACCCAGCCAGCTCAGGCTATCCAAAACCCGTTTCCGCGCTGGGCCCTTACACGTTTGGACAGGGATATGGCCGAGGATGCGGCACTGGTTCAGGACTGGAGCTACCCTTCGGACCCTATTGACGACATCGACGAGGCTGCCACTCGCCTTCAGGCTGCACTAACGCAAGTCTGTGACGCATCGATGCCCCGGACGCGACCTCGCCCTGCACGAAAAGAGGTGTACTGGTGGAACGAAGAGATTACCGCTCTTCGGGCCACCAGCAATGCCACGCGCAGGGCTCTCGTCAGAAGTCGTCGTCGAAGCATCCGCTCCGCAGACGAAGAAGACCGGCTCTACGCCGCCCACCGGGAAGCGAAAAAGGCTCTCCAGAAGGCTATTGGCATAGCGAAGGAAAGAGCACATGAAGAGATGCTCGAGGACTTGAATAGGGACCCATGGGGGCGGCCGTATAAAGCCGCGCGGAACAAGTTCCGTCCGATGACTGCCCCCATCACAGAAACCCTCGATCCTCCTCTTCTCGAGAGAGTCATTGGTGTGCTCTTCCCAAATTGCGAGCCACACCTTCCAGAAAGGATGAGGCCACCCCGTATCCCTGCAGAGTCCTCAGTTCCCCCTATCACCGATGGAGAGATGGAGACGGCCAGAGATAGACTGAAGGGCAAGATTACTGCCCCTGGACCAGACGGCATCCCTGGTCGTGTCCTGCGCATTGCACTAGAGCAAATGGAGACCCGGCTTCGAGACATTTTTAACAAGTCCCTTCAATGTGGAAAGTTCCCGAAGCCATGGAAGACAGGTCGGCTGTGTCTTATCCCAAAAGAAGGCAAACCGCCGGACTCTCCTTCTGCGTACCGGCCGATAGTGCTGCTCGATGAGACGGGGAAGCTCCTCGAGAAAATTCTGGCATCCCGCCTCATCGAGCACATGGAAGAGACTGGCCCAAATCTGTCAGACAACCAGTTCGGCTTCCGAGTTGGTCGGTCGACAACAGACGCTATAATGGCCTTGAAGACCTTTGCGCAGGGGGCGGTTGAAAATGGCGATCGGGTGCTGGCCGTGTCAATAGACATAGCCAACGCTTTCAACAGCCTCCCCTTCTCCACCATCGTTGAGGCGCTCCGATTTCATGGAGTACCTCCGTACTTAGGGAGGCTCCTGGGGGATTATCTCAGCCAACGGTCGGTGGTGTACACGGTTGCGGGGGGGATGCTGGAGCGGAGAGCAATGCGATGCGGTGTCCCACAGGGCTCGGTCCTAGGTCCGACCCTGTGGAACATCGGGTTCGACTTTGTTCTCCGGAACCGGCCTCTCCCGCGCACACGTGTCTTTTGCTACGCGGACGACACCCTAGTTGTGGCTCAGGGGGGGAGCCTGGAAGAGGTGCGTCGTCGCAGTGAGGCTGCTGTCTCGGCGGTTGTTGATGCCGTTCGTCGTCTTGGTTTGACTGTGGCCCCTGATAAAACAGAGGCCTTACTTTTCCACGGCCCTCGTCAAGGCCCACCGCCTGGAGCACACATCTCAGTGGACGGAGTTGCCGTCGGGATTGGAACCCAGATGAAGTATCTGGGTCTCACTCTCGACGGCAAATGGAATTTCGCTGTGCATTTTGAGCGGATGCAACCCCGCCTTGTGAAAACGGCAGCAGCATTGAGTCGCCTGCTGCCCAACGTTGGTGGCCCCAGCATCAGTGTTCGCAAGCTGTATGCTGGGGTCACAAGGAGCATGGCCCTATACGGGGCTCCAGTGTGGCACCCGCTCCGTGGGGATGCGAGGAACCTCCTAAATAGGCCGCAGCGCACACTTGCACTGCGCGCGATAAGGGCGTACCATACGGTGTCCCTCGATGCGGCTCTTCTTATTGCCGGTCTCCCCCCGTGGGACCTAGAGGCGGAAATCCTGGCCACAATATATGAGTGGCGAAGTAGTACAAGGTCGTCGGGTGAACGCCCAATGTTGGAGGAGTCAATCCGTGTCAGAAACTGCGCTCAGCAGCATCTGATGCGGCGCTGGTCTCTCAGACTGGAAGCAGGTCGCTTTGGGAGCCTGGCGGCCCGCACGATAAGCGCGATCCGTCCGGTCCTTGAGGACTGGATGACAAGACGTCACGGCTCTCTCACTTTCCGTCTGGTGCAGGTGCTTACCGGGCATGGATGCTTTGGTTGGTACCTGCATCACATAGCGAGGAGAGAGCTGACCCCTGAGTGTCACGAATGCGGAGCCGCGGAAGACACTGTTGATCACACCCTTCAGGTGTGCTCAGCATGGGTCCAGCAGCGCCGTATTCTGACCTCAGTGGTTGGGGACAACCTCTCGCTCCCCAGCATAGTGCGAGCTATGTTGGGAAGCGAGGCGGCGTGGGAGGGTATGGTCTCCTTTTGTGAAGACGTTATGTCACAGAAGGAGGCCGCGGAGCGGGTCAGGGAGGACGATCCTCACGCTGATCCGATCCGTAGAAGAAGGAGGGGGAGAAGGCGAAGGCGTTACGCCATCCACCATCTCCGACCTCTAGCAGGCTAGCGAGCACTGGGCGGGGGCCCAGTGTTTGCATTGCACAGCCTGCCTGATCTGAGGTGATCCCAAGTGTACAGGATCACCTAATACCATATGCCTGAGGCCCGGCATAGCCGTACGTAGGTGATGCGTGGAAGTCGTCCATTCGGGTTCCCATGCATCATCAACATACGTAGATTGGTACACCGCAGGTTTTTTAGTGGGTATACCTCGCTGTGAAACAGCTTCTCTGTCTCACAGCGAGGGGAGTCCCACATAACCATGCTGCTTCCCCCGAGGCGGCATGGTATGCGAAGAGCATTTTTCCTGCGACAAAAAAAAAAAAAAAAAAAAAAAAAAAGGTTAGGTTGGGGTGCTACAGAGTAACCTCCTCGTGCGGCGGGGTGTTGCTTATTACATCTGGTTACGATCGGGTGTAAGGAGCAGCATCCTGTCCCGGTGCACCCTGGGCAACGGCAGTTAGGAATTGCCTTCGGGTAATTGCTAGCTGGCGGCTGAACTCTGTCTGTGCCGCTCCTTGCACTACTATGTTAAGCATAGCGGTGCAGGGATGTGGTACGAAGCACACCGTAATCCGCAACGGTCTACCGGCGGGACGGGGGTCCAGTTCACCTGGACCGCGAGGCGGAAACCTCTTTAAATACTACCACGCGCGGCTCAGCCCGCCCATAGTCAGCCGCCGCTGGCTGGTGGGCTGCCGGGCAACCCGTTACCCCAATTGAGGGGCCGGGGGCCGTCGGGGCACTTGCCCGGGCTGCGAGGAAGGAAAATCTCAATAAAAAACCCATGCATACCGTTTTCTGTCCTCCGGGGCAGACCGGGAGTCGTCGGGGTATTTGCTCGGACTGCGAGAAAGGAAAATCTCAATAAAAAACCCATGCACACCGCAATCTGTCCTTCTCAGGGCAGACCGGGGGTCCTGCTCTGTCAGGACCACGAGGAGAAAACCTCTATAAATAACACCAGCGCGGTGGTACCCGCCAACAGCCGGCCGCTGTCGGCTGGCGGGATGCCGGGCAACCCGTAACCTCTAGCTAGAGGCCGGGGATTCTGGCCACGGAGGCCAGAGTCGCGAGGTAGTAGTCCTCTCTAAAAACTACCAGAGGGGCGTCCCTCCCGTAGGGACAGGCGGCGGGGTCTGCGGTTGGACCCTGCGTGGCTGGAACCGTAGTAGCGGTTTCGCAGGGTTTTCCTGGTTTCCCTTCCCAAACCAGGCCGCATGTTCTTGCCGTGTGCTCGTAATCCCGGGAGAAGGGGATCCTGGGCGTTGAGCCTGTGGCAGACCACCCAGGCAACACACTCCTTTGGCCCCTGATTCCGGTAACACGGGCGGTCCTGGTGTAGCCGCATCAGGATCAATCGGCTGCGGGCGAACGGCTTAACCTTCGCCCTTGGTTAGAGGGGGGTTCGGGGGACAGGGCCAGCGGCGGGCTCGGTGAAGCGCTAGTTTTGGTCGACTGGTGCCAACCTTGCCCTAACCGTCTGCGCCAAAGATCCCGTTCGGCGGTTCCACTCTGAAATTATGGGTGGAATCCCCTCTATGTCTGGCGGGCAACTCTGGGCTACGGCTCCCCGTATGAGGGCTCCAAGGAGGGTGGAGACCCCGCCGGATGAAGACGCATTGTAGGCATAAATAAAAATGGAATCACTCTCCCAGAAGTCTTCGACCAAACCCCGAGCGCGAGGCGCTCAAACAACAGCCGAACCTGCTTTGCAGATGAATTCGGCGGAGAGACGAAAGACGCGGGCCGGAACGAGCTTATCGCCGTTAAATCCGGTCGACAATGTAGCTGATGGTGCGGGTAGCTCCCGCCGGTCGACAATCGCGGCGTCGGACAGCGGACGCCATAATGACCGCTCGCGCAGTCGGAAACGACGCACATCGCGATCAGTCAGCCGTTCCCAACCCAACACAGGGATGTTTGCGCGGGGTGGGTTTTCCGATTCGGAGAGCGAAAGCTGTTCGGCTCGGAAGATTAGCTCCGCCACAAGAGGTAGGACCCGAGGTGAGAGCAGAGTGAAAACACCCTCCTGCTCCACCGTTGCCCGTAAGCAGCTCTCGGCTGCGGAGGAGGAGGTGCGCGAGGCGGAATTCAACCGCTTCCTCGAGCGGAGGACAAAGTCCCCCGCTCCCCTCGTCGCTCCCCCGCCCTCTGATGCCCTGACCTGCCCTGACCTGCCCGACGACATGTCGTCATTGGATATGACGGAACTGCAGAGTATGGCCCATCACTGCATTGGTGCCATCTCTACAGTTAGAGCGAAAGCTGGCAATCTTCAGGGACGCATGGTGAAGGCCCTGAAAGATGCCACACGGTCCCTCACAACCCTGGTCGATGAGCTAGCGTCTCGCACTCTAGACCAGGAGAGCCGCAACCTAGCCCGAGCTAACAAGACTCTCCGGGAGGAAGTAGACCACCTCAAAGAGGAGGTCAAAGCCTTCCGGAGAGAGTTCTCCACGAGGACTGCCGCCAACGCAGCAGCCCCCACCCCAGCTCTGGCACCATCGATGGACGAGGCGCTCCTCCAGTCTATCGCGGCGCTCATCGACTCTCGCCTCGAGAGTCGATTTGCATGCCTCGAGGGACGGTTGGATCGCCTCAACCCCCTGCCTTCGCCACGACCTCCCCTGGCAGCTGACAGATTGGCCAATACGCCGAGCTCTTCCGGCTCTGCCGGCCCTCCGGCCAAAAAGTCAAAAGCGCCCAAGGCGCCAACCCAAGCCGCTCCTAATACAGCGACCCAACCCAGAGGCCCCAAAACCTTTGCCGCTGCCGTGGCCTCGCAAATAACTGTGAAGCCGCAGTCCAAGACAGCGACAATAAGGGTTCCTGTGGAACAAGCCGCTGCGGTAGCTGGCCCCTCTGGGCTTCGCCCGCAGGCCAGCCAGACGACAGGCCTACCAACTACGGCCCCAGCTTCAACCCAACGTGACTCGGAAGAGTGGGTCCGAGTCACCCACAAGAAGCCAAAAAAAAAGAAGAAAGGGAAGAATCCCTCCCCGCCTTCCAACTTGGCCACCAGCAATGTCCAGCCGCGAGGCTCCAAGCCGAGCAGGCCCAAAAGTGCCTCCCTGACCCCCCCTCGGACGTCCGCGGTTGTCGTCACCCTGCGGTCGGAGGCCGTGGACAGGGGAGTCACTTACAACGAGGCCCTGACTAAAGCACGCGAAGTTCTATCCTTGCCTAGTCTGGGCCTTGAAGGGCTGCGCTGCAGCAAGACGGTCACTGGGGCCAGAATGCTTGAGATCTCTGGCCCTGATAGCGGAGAGAAGGCTGATCAGCTTGCCGGCAAACTCCAAGAAGTCCTGAATGAGGTGGCGGTTGTGGCTCGCCCCATTAAGAAAGTCGACATCCGGGTCACGGAGCTAGATGACTCGGTGTCGAAAGAGGACATAGTTGCGGCAATCGCTGCAAAGGGTAACTGCAGCCGGGAAAATGTCCGAGTCGGAGAGGTGCGACCAGGGCCAAGGGGCGTGGGAGCTGCCATCGTCTCCTGCCCAGTGGCTGCGGCCAAGCTTCTGCTAACCGGCCGCTTGCTGGTTGGCTGGTCGTCGGCCAAAGTCACCCTACTGGAGACGCGCCCCCTGAGGTGTTTCAAATGCATGGGACTCGGGCACACAAAACAGTTGTGCCCCTCCACAAAGACCAGGAGCGACATGTGCTTCAGGTGTGGACGCCCTGACCACAAGTCACTGGACTGCTCGGTGAAGAAGCCCAGATGCGCGGTGTGTGCGGATGCCGGTAAGGCATCCGACCACATCATGGGTGGGAAGGCTTGCCGTCCCCCCGCTGCAAGAGGGAAAGCAGTTCCGGTGGCTGCCCGGGTCCCAGCCGCCACGCCCATGGAGTCGGAGGTCCAACCCCAAGTCGGGCCAGAGGAGGAAGAGGAAGAAAGCAGGCCATCTAATGCCGCTTAGGTCCCGTTTCTCCCTCCTCCAGGCGAACCTGAACCACGCTGCCAGGTCCCAGGACTTGTTCATGGCAAACCTGGTGGCGTGGAACATTGACATTGCGGTTGCTGCAGAGCCCTACTTCGTCCCAGATGGTGCATCCAACTGGGCAGGCTCTGCGAACCAAGACGTGGCAATTGTAACCCGGACAGGCCCAAACGCTCACCCGCTGCGGACCCTGGAACGGGGGCCCGGATATGTTACGGCGGTGTGGAGGGAGCTTGCTGTTGTGGGGACCTACTTCTCCCCCAACAGACCCCTCCACCAGTTTGAAACGTATCTGGATGCTCTCAGTCCTGTTGTCCGAAGGCTGGCACCTCGGCAAATTCTTCTGCTCGGCGATCTGAACGCCAAATCCCGGTCTTGGGGAAGTCCCACTCCTAACCCCCAGGGTGGCGTTCTGGAGGAGTGGATCGCTGAGCACGGCCTGGTCCTGCTCAACGTGGGCAGCACCCCAACCTGTGTCCGTGGGCGGGGGGGATCTGTGGTGGACGTCACGTTCGCTACCCCCGCTCTCGCGCACCGGATAGGCCAATGGCGTGTCCTGGCGGCGGAGGAAACTCTCTCGGATCACACGTACATCCGTTTTGAGTCCTCCGCCCCCCTAACCCAACGACCTGCGCCAGTCCCTAATCGTCTCCCTCGCTGGGCACTAACGCGCCTGGACCAGGAGATGGCGAAGGACTCGGCCCTTATACTGGACTTGGCCTACGGCCAACAATCGGAATGCGTAGACGAGGCAGCGGTCCGCTTCCGATCGGCCCTAACAGAGGTATGTGATGCCTCAATGCCAAGAGCACGGCCCCAGCCCTCTCGCAAGCAGGTGTACTGGTGGAGCGAGGAGATTTCCGCTCTTCGCTCCGCCTGTAACGCCGCGCGAAGGGCTCTTCTCCGCTGTCGTAGGCGGCATCACACACCAGCCGAGGAGTCTCAGCTTCACACCGCCCACAAAGTGGCGAAGAAGGCCCTCCAACGAGCGATCTGCATCGCGAAGGAGCAGGCCCGAGCTGAGGCACTCGAAGACCTGGACAGAGACCCATGGGGGCGTCCATATCGCACCGTGCGGAATAAATTCCGTTCAATGACCGCCCCCATCACTGAGACGCTCGATCCCCCTCTCCGCGAGCAGGTCTTACAGGGTCTTTTTCCGGATCGAGGGCCCCACACACCCCCGACACTACGGCCACCCCGGCCACCCGCGGCATCGTCCATCCCCCCTGTCTCTGACGAGGAGATGGAAAGGGCTACGGGAAGGCTAAGAGGGAAAACCACGGCTCCTGGCCCGGACGGCGTCCCTGGCCGTGTCCTTAGGCTGGCCCTCGAACACCTTGAGGGCCGGCTTCGGGATATCTTCGACCTATCTCTCAGGTCCGGAAGGTTCCCGAAACCTTGGAAAGAGGGAAAGCTCTGCCTTATTCCCAAGGAGGGCAAACCGCCTGACTCTCCCTCAGCCTACAGGCCGATCGTCCTGCTCGATGAGACGGGGAAGCTACTAGAGAAGATAGTGGCATCCCGTCTCATCGAGCACCTGGAAGACACAGGACCGGATTTGTCGCCCGCCCAATTCGGCTTCAGAACCGGACGCTCGACCAACGACGCTATCATAGCGCTAAAGACATTTGCCCAAGAGGCAGTGGAGAAAGGCGACCGAGTGTTGGCGGTCTCTATCGACATCGCCAACGCCTTCAACAGCCTCCCATTTTCCACCATCATAGAGGCGCTCCGGTTCCATGGAGTGCCTCTCTACCTGGCGAGGCTGTTGGAGGACTATCTCCACGGCCGGGAAATAATTTACACGGTCGAGGGGGGGACGCTGGAGCGGAGGGAGATACGATGCGGTGTCCCACAGGGATCGGTCCTTGGTCCGACCCTGTGGAACATCGGTTTCGATTTCGTCCTCCGGAACCGGCCTCTACCCCGCACTCGTGTATTATGTTACGCAGACGACACCCTCGTCGTGGCTCAAGGGGGAAGCCTCGCTGAGCTGTGTCGTCGCGGAGAGGCGGCTGCATCAGCCGTTGTGGATGCTGCTCGACGCCTAGGCCTCACAGTCGCCCTCGAGAAGACTGAGGCCATGATTTTCCATGGCCCTCGTCAGGGCCCACCGCCAGGCGCACACATAACTGTGGAGGGAGTCACCGTCGGGATTGGGACCCAGATGAAATATCTGGGTATCATTCTCGACGGTAGATGGAAGTTCGAGGCACACTTCGCACTTATGAAGCCGCGCCTCGTGAATACGGCAACAGCCCTGGGCAGACTGCTGCCTAATGTCGGGGGCCCCAGCGTCAGCTGTCGCAAGCTATACGCTGGGGTTCTGAAGAGCATGGCCCTATACGGGGCACCAGTGTGGCACCCACTCAACGGGGAGGCGAGGGCATTGCTCCGAAGGCCACAGCGAATCATTGCGCTGCGGGTCATCAGAGCGTACCGCACCGTAGCGCATGATGTGGCCTTAGTCCTCGCGGGATTCCCCCCTTGGGACTTGGAGGCTGGCATCCTAGCCGCCGTATTCTCCTGGCGGCAGGAGCGCAGAATGGAAGGCGAAAACCCGGCGATGGAAGAGACGGCCCGCATCAGATCCCGCGCGCATGAGCACCTGATGCAGGCTTGGTCTCGTAGGCTGGAATCCAGTCATTACGGGGGCCCGGCGAATCGCACTATAAGTGCATTTCGCCCGGTCCTCGATGACTGGATTGCAAGGAAGCACGGCTCCCTTACCTTCCATATGGTACAGATCCTAACCGGGCACGGTGCCTTTGGTTGGTATCTGCACCATATAGCGGGTAGGGAGCGCACTCCCGAGTGCCACGAGTGCGGTGCTGCGGAGGATACAGCTGATCACACCCTCCGGGAGTGCTCAGCATGGGTCCAGCAGCGCCGCACTTTGACCTCGGTGGTGGGAGGGGACCTCTCGCTCCCCAGCATAGTGAGAGCTATGCTGGGCAGCGGTGAGGCCTGGGGGGCAGTGGCTTCTTTTTGCGACGATGTCATGTCGCAGAAGGAGGCCGCGGAGCGGGTCAGGGAGGAAAATCCTCTTGCTGACCCGATCCGTCGTCGAAGAAGGGGGAGGAGGAGACGGCGTTACGCCGCACTCAACTTCCCCCTTCTAGCGGACTAGTGAGCGAGGGGCGGGGGCCCTTAGCTCACATTGCACAGTCTGCCAGTCTGGGGTGATCCCGTGTGTACAGGATCACCCATTCCCTGTGCCTGAGGCCCGGCATAGCATGCCGTACGTTTGTGACGCATGGACGAAAACCAGAACACGGGTGCCCATGTGTCACTAGCATACGTTGCGTGGTACACCGCAGGTTTTTTAGTGGGTGATACCTCGTCATGGAACAGTCGCAAAGCCATTGTTAGATGACGAGGGAGTCCCACATAACCTATCGCTGCCCCCGCGGCGGTAGGTATGCGAAATGCATTTTTCCTGCGCACCAAAAAAAAAAAAAAAAAGGTTAGGTTAGGTTAGGTTGGGGGTGGAAGTGTAGTTACGTCCCCGTCGTCACCCCTGGATACCAGTCACGTGCGGTAACGCAGCACTGACTGGTAACTGAGCACTACACGAGAGTACAATTCATATATTGCCCAAGATGTCGAATGCGACTATTACGAATGCGGCTGGTGTGCCCGCGACTCCCGATTGGGATAATCGCCCTTCTCAGGGCGGGTCCGGACTGCCAGCGCGCCCCGATGTGACCGAAGATCCTTACGGGGATAATCGAGCTAGTGTGGCGAGTGGATCAGAGATCCTTTTATCGACCCCGGTCGATATAGAGATGTCCCAGCCGACCTTAGACCCTCCCTCTGCCCCTCTAGTGCGAAGAAGGTTGTCTAAGCGGCTGAAGAAGGAAGTTGGTAAAGTTGACTCGGACTCGGCCTCAGAAGCAGAACGAGAGCCTCCTAAGATCCCGACGAATGCCAACACGGCCCGCAGAGGACGCGCTAGGGTTAATAACGCGCCCCGCGCTCAGGCTGAATACGACCGTTTGTGCCAGGAGCCGTTTGTTGCTCTGGAGAAACTTCCCGTGTTAGAAACGCTTGCGTCTGACACCGAGGTGCGTGATCGGTCCCCTCAAGTTCGTGGCACCTATGCCTTATCGGAGGACGAATCGGCCATTCCGTGCGACTCACTTAGCGCGGCGGCAGTGCGCGAACGAGCGCTTCGAGAGGCCGCAAACATTGAGCGTGTGTCGAAGGTGTCTAAGGGACTCCAGGGCAGGATGGCGGCGACCCTCAATAATGCCGCCAAGGTTCTTAGGGACGCAGTCGAGTCGCTGGCATCTCGAAATGTCACTGAGGAGACCTGCCGCCTCATAGCCGAAAATACTCGACTCAACCGCATTGTCATGGAATTGCGGGCTGAGCAGGAGGCGGCACGCAAAGACGTTGCAGAAAGGGAGAATGCGGCTCGTGAGGCTGCCAGAAGTGCACCTGTCCGCACCGGGAAGAAAAATCTGCCAGATGACGATTTTGCGGCAAGGCTTGAGCGGTCAATCGCCATATCTGTTGGCAAAATCATGGACGCTCGCTTTGCCAACCTAGAGGACCGGCTTTTACCAGCTAAAGTCGTGCGGCCTTCTCTGGCGGCAGATCGTAGGGCGACGCCTACTTCGGCTAGAAGCCTTCCCGCTTCCGCCGCTACCCTTACCCCAGCGGCTCCCACCCAAGCTGCTGTAACGCTGTCCCAGCCCAAGACTCGCACTTGGGCAAATGTTGCGGGTACATCCTCTGCACCCATTCAACATAATGGCTATGAAGCCGCCCTTGAATCCGGTGCTGAGTCTGAGACCTGGGCGACGATTGCCCGCAAGGGCAAGAAGAAGAAGAAGGCGGCCAGTTCCGTCCCAGCATCGCAAGCGATGTCGGCATCTGCGCCCATCTCAGCCGCAAAAAAATCGACTCCAAAAGCCAAGGTAGTCTCCACTGCAGCCTCTGGCCCAAAGCCCACGCCGAAACCCAAACTTACCGAGCCGAAATCTTCCGTGGTAGTTATCACCCTGGACGCTGGAGCCCAGGAGAAGGGTGTGACCTACCCGGAAATTATAGAGAGAGCAAAAGGCGCTGTCTCCCTTGAGGAACTCGGCATTGAGGGCGGCGTTCGCTTCAAGCGGGCTGTCTCTGGGGGCGTCATCCTTGAAATTCCAGGTGCCGAAACCGGAGCCAAAGCCGACTTACTAGCGGACAAAATTAAGGGGGCCCTGTCCGACGTCGCCAAAGTGGTTCGCCCAGTAAAATGTGCCGACTTGCGCATCACCGGGCTTGATGACGCTACAACCAAGGGCGAAATCTCGGCTGCGGTGGCCTCTAAAGGTGGATGCGCTCTCGAACAAGTGAGAGTTGGGGACATCAGGACGGGGCCACGAGGCGTAGGAGTCGTTGTTGTGCAGTGCCCTGTGGCAGCCGCAAAGACCTTGTCAGAGGCTGGCAGGCTCCTCATCGGATGGAGCTCCACCCAGGTGCAAGCACTGGAGGCTAAGGCCCTCCGGTGCTACAAGTGTATGTGCCTCGGACATACCCGGCCGCAATGTACAGCATCGGAAGATCGTGGCATCTTGTGCTACCGCTGTGGTGTTTTAGGACACAAAGCCGAGTCCTGCACAGCGGTGCCACATTGCGCCGTATGCACCAGTGCCGGCCTCCCAGCCGGTCACATTATGGGCGGCCGCAGCTGTAAGCCCCCCGTTTCGAAGGGCAATGCTGCTTTCGGAGGCAGAAAACCCACCGACGCGAGGTCTACTGCTGGTTCCAACAGAGCCACTGGGGAACCCCAACCACAGGCGATGGCTACGGATTGACTAGGCATAGTCAACACTGGTGGCCGCAACGTCTTGCAGACTAACCTAAACCACTGCGCAGGTGCTCAGGACCTCCTCTTGCAGTACATGGTGGAGCAGGCGCTTGACGTCGCTGTCGCCGCGGAGCCCTACAGCGTCTATGACCGGGAAAATTGGGCTGGAGACCTTAGTGGCCTGGTGGTTATTATCACCCAAGCGTCAGCGGGTGCTACTCCCCTCTCTATCAGAGAAAGGGGACACGGTTTTGTTGCGGCCGTCTGGGGAGAAATAGCCCTTGTCGGTGTTTACTTCTCCCCGAACAGAAGCGTGGCCGAATTCGAGCCTTTCCTCCACGAGCTTTCTGCGGCAGTTCGGAGACTTGCCCCAATGCAGGTCCTCGTTATGGGGGACTTCAATGCCAAATCCACGCTGTGGGGGGAGCCCAAGACGACCATCAGGGGCGAGTTAGTGGAGGACTGGGCAGCCGGACTAGGCCTGTGCCTCCTGAACCGGGGCACTGTCCATACCTGCGTCCAAAATAATGGTGGATCCATCGTTGACCTAACGTTTGGTACCCCCTCTATTGCTGCCTGTGTCCACAACTGGCGCGTTGAAGACGAGGTGGAGAACCTCTCGAACCACCGTTACATCAGGTTCGAGATCTCCACACCCGGGACGACCACTGCAAGGCAGAACATGGCTGCTAGTCGTAGAGCGCACTTTGTTCGCTGGGCTCTCGCTCGCCTAAACAAGGAAGACGCGGAATGCGCAGCGATTGTTGCCAGCTGGCCGGTGGTCTGCAACTCAGACGCTGACGAAGGGGCGCAGCAACTGCGTAAGACCCTCACCGCAGTTTGCGACGCAGCTATGCCCCGTACGGTAGCCCGCCCTTCTAAAAGAGCGGTCTACTGGTGGAAGCAGGAGATAGCTGACCTTAGATCAGCCTGCATGACGGCTCGGAGGGCATACCTGCGCCAACGTGCAAGGCGGCCCAGTGTTGTAGACGAGGAGGAAGAGGGTCGTCTCTACGAGCTGTACCGCCAGGCAAAAAAGGCTCTACAGGTCGAAATTAATAAGGCCAAGGAGTCTGCCTGGCAGGAGTTCATCGACGATCTAAATCGAGATCCATGGGGGCGCCCATACCGGGTAGTACGGAAGAAAATGAGCTGCGGCCAGGCGCCTCCCATGGAGACAATGGACTCCCAGCTCCTCGGCAATGTAGTCGCAGGGCTCTTCCCAGAGCGGGCTGAGCATACGCCCCCGGCTATGACCTCCTGCGACACTGAGTCGGAAATGATCGGAGATATCCCTCCGATCACAGAGGCTGAACTCGGTGCGGCCATCCTTCGCCTTAAAGGCAAGAAAACGGCCCCTGGCCCAGACGGCGTCCCCGGCCGGGTATTGGTCCTGGCGTCAAAACACCTAGGGAACCACCTCACTGACATCTTTAACAAGTGTCTTGAGGCAGGCCGGTTCCCTAAGATATGGAAAGATGGTCGGCTGGTCCTGTTGCGGAAGGAGGGCAGACCGGCAGACTCTCCCTCAGGCTACCGACCGATCGTCCTTCTGGACGAGGCGGCCAAGGTGTTTGAACGCATTCTGGTCGCCCGGCTCGCCGAACACCTGCGCGACATCGGCCCCGACCTATCAGATCATCAATATGGCTTCAGGTCGGGACGCTCCACCGTCGATGCCATAGCCGTCCTGAAAGGCTTGGCCTCAGAGGCTGTCGCAAATGGGAAGAGCGTTTTAGCAGTGTCATTGGACATTGCTAATGCCTTCAACTCTCTGCCCTTTGCCTGTGTTGAGGAGGCACTTCGCTATCACGGAGTGCCGCTCTACTTGCGTAGAGTTGTAGAGCACTACCTCAGAGGGAGGGACGTGCTCTACACCGATAGGGACGGCTGTCTCCAGACGAGGCCAATGTCATGCGGCGTTCCCCAGGGCTCAGTTATGGGCCCACTGCTGTGGAACGTGGCATATGACTGGGTCCTGCGTGCTACGCTGCTCCCCGCGACGCATGTCATTTGCTATGCAGATGACACACTCGTTGCTGCGACGGGGAGCAGCTTCCAGGAAGCCGCGAGACTGGCCTCGGCAGGGGCCACTGACATTGTAGACCGTATACGGCAGCTCGGTCTGGAGGTGGCTCTAGCCAAAACAGAGGCTATGTACTTCCATGGGCCGAGGAACAAACCACCAGCGGGTGCCTATGTCCTTGTCGATGGCACCCGCGTAATGGTGAAGGCTCATGTGAAGTACCTAGGGCTAGTACTGGACGGCCGCTGGCGGTTTGGCGAGCACTTCCGCCGACTTGGCCCGAAGTTAATAAAGACGGCGGCGTCGTTAAGCGGCCTTCTCCCGAATCTAGGGGGCCCAACCGCTAGCTGTCGCCGCCTGTATCTGGGCGTCGTGCGTAGTATGGCGCTGTACGGGGCGCCCATATGGGTAGATGCCCTCTCACGCCCCAATAAAGCCGCGCTGCGCAGGCCACAACGGGTGCTGGCTATACGCGCTGTGAGAGGATACCGCACAATCTCCGGTGACGCAGCTTGTGCGCTAGCCGCTTCCCCTCCCTGGGAACTGGAAGCTGTTGTCCTCTCGGAAGTGTACAAATACCGGGCTGAAGCGAGGGCGCGTGGCGAGCGCCCCGCCCTTGAGGAAATAGTACATGTCCGAGAGCTGGCGCACCAGGACATGGTCCTGCGCTGGCAAGAGACTCTCGAAAGCCCTTCTTACGGGCTATGGACGCTGGAGGCTTTACGCCCTTGCCTCCCAGAGTGGGTGAGCCGTCGCCATGGGCACCTCTCCTATAGGCTTGTGCAGGTACTGACTGGGCATGGGTGCTTCGGTCGTTACCTGCACAAGGTCGCCCGGAGAGAGGTGACACCGAGGTGCCACCACTGTGACGCCGCGGAAGATACAGCTAAGCACACGCTATCCGCGCGCTCAGCGTGGGCCCCGCAGCGTCAATCGTTGGTGGCGGCGGTGGGCACTGACCTCTCACTGCCGAGCGTTATCGCCGCAATGCTCGGCAGTGAGCAGGCGTGGGAGGCAACCGCCTCCTTCTGTGAAGAAGTCATGACTGAGAAGGAGGCGGCGGAGCGTGTCAGGGAAGAGGATGCTCAGGCTGACCCGCTCCGACGCAGGCGGTTGGGAGTCCGAAGGCGGCGTTATAATCGCCTCCTGACTCCCGGTGGACCCAGCGGCGATGGGGGTGGGGACCCTCGTCGACCGCCTAGCACAGGTCCACCCGCTGGAGGGGATGCCTCGAGGTTCCCGCGGCATCCCCGGGGCGTAAGGCCCGCACCGTAAGGTGGGGCACCGCTGGGGTGGCGGAGTGAATGCGATGAGCGAACCTCCGTCTCCCCACTATAGCGGCACGACGGAACTCGAGGATGGTTTTAGTGGGTATACTTGTCGATTGGCGGCGAGTAGCGTCCCCAATCGTCAAGGGAGTCCCACATAACCTGCTGCTGTCCCCACGGCAGCAGGTATGCGTAGAGCATTTCCTCCTCGTAAAAAAAAAAAAAAAAAAAAAAAGGTTAGGTTAGGTTAGGTTAGGTTGGGGTGCTACACGACTCGGTGTCTAAGGAGGACATCGTCGCGGCGATTGTCGCGAAGAGCGGCTGCAAGCCTGAGGATGTCCGAGCCGGAGAAGTAAGACCGGGGCCAAGGGGCGTGGGAGCTGCCATAGTCTCCTGCCCAGTGGCTGCGGCCAAGATACTGCTAACCGGCCGTTTGCTGGTTGGCTGGTCGTCGGCCAAGGTCACACTGCTGGAGACCCGCCCCTTAAGGTGCTTCAAGTGCATGGGCCTTGGGCACACTAAGCAGCTGTGCCCCTCCCCTAAGACCCGTAGTGACCTGTGCTTCAGGTGCGGACAACCTAATCACAGATCATCGGACTGTTCGGCTAAAAAGCCTAAATGCGTAGTGTGTGCAGATGCCGGCAAGGCGTCTGACCACATTATGGGTGGGAAGGCTTGCCGTCCCCCCACTGCACGAGGCAAAACAGTTCCGGTGGCTACACAGATCCCAGCCGCCACGCCCATGGAGTCGGAGGTCCAACCGCAGGTTGGTCCGGGGGAGGTGGAGAGAGAGAGCAGACTTTTCAATGTCGCTTAGGTCCCCTTTCTCCCTCCTCCAGGCGAATTTGAACCACGCCGCCAGATCACAGGACTTGTTCATGGCAAACCTGGTGGCGTGGAACATCGACCTAGCGGTTGCAGCAGAGCCCTATTTCGTCCCGGATGGATCATCCAACTGGGCAGGCTCTGCCAACCAGGACGTGGCGATCGTCACTCGCACAGGCCCTTACGCATACCCGCTTCGGACCCTGGAACGGGGGCCCGGATATGTTGCGGCGGTGTGGAGGGAGATTGCTGTTGTGGGGACCTACTTCTCCCCCAACAGACCCCTTCACCAGTTCGAAACATATCTGGACGCCCTCAGTCCAGTGGTCAGAAGGCTGGCTCCCCGGCAGATACTACTGCTCGGCGATCTGAACGCCAAATCCCGAAGTTGGGGGAGTCCCGCTCCTAACCCCCAGGGTGGCGTTCTGGAGGAGTGGGTCGCCGAGCACGGCCTGGTGCTGCTCAACGTGGGCAGTACCCCAACCTGTGTCCGAGGGCGGGGGGGATCTGTGGTGGACGTCACGTTCGCCACCCCTGCCCTCGCACACAGGATAGGCCAATGGCGTGTCCTAGCGGCGGAGGAAACTCTCTCGGATCACACCTACATCCGCTTTGAGTCCTCCGCCCCCCTAACCCAACGACCTGCGCCGGTCTCTAGCCGTCTCCCTCGCTGGGCGCTCACACGCCTAGACCGAGAGATGGCGAAAGACGCGGCCCTTATTCAGGACCTGGCCTACGGCCAACAATCGGAATGCGTTGACGAGGCAGCGGTCCGCTTCCGAACGGCCCTTACACAGGTGTGTGATGCCTCAATGCCAAGAGCACGGCCCCAGCCCACTCGCAAACAGGTGTACTGGTGGAGCGAGGAGATCTCCGCTCTCCGCTCCACCTGTAACGCTGCGCGAAGGGCTCTTCTCCGCTGTCGTAGGCGACATCACACACCAGCCGAGGAGTCTCAGCTTCACGCCGCTCAAAAAGTGGCCAAGAAGGCCCTCCAGCGGGCGATCAGCATCGCCAAGGAGCAGGCCCAAGCTGAGGCACTTGAGGATCTGGACAGAGACCCATGGGGGCGTCCGTATCGCACTGTGCGGAATAAATTCCGTGCAATGACCGCCCCCATCACCGAGACGCTCGATCCCCCTCTCCGCGAGCAAGTCTTACAGGGTCTCTTTCCAGATCGAGGGCCCCATACACCCCCGATACTACGGCCACCCCGGCCACCCGCGGCATCGTCCATTCCTCCCGTCTCCGACGAGGAGATGGAAAGGGCTACGGGAAGGCTCAGAGGGAAAACCACAGCTCCTGGCCCCGATGGCGTCCCTGGCCGTGTTTTAAGATTGGCCCTCGAATACCTTGAGGGCCGGCTTCGGGATGTCTTCAACCTGTCCCTTAGGACCGGAAAATTTCCGAAGCCGTGGAAAGAAGGCAAACTTTGCCTCATTCCCAAAGAGGGCAAACCACATAGCTCTCCCTCGGCTTACAGGCCCATCGTTCTGCTCGATGAGGCCGGTAAGATGCTGGAGAAGGTAGTGGCGTCCCGGCTCATCGAGCATCTGGAGGAGACTGGCCCAGATTTGTCGCCCGCCCAGTTCGGCTTCAGAACTGGGCGCTCAACAAATGATGCTGTCATGGCGCTGAAGACGTTTGCCCAGGAGGCAGTGGAGAAAGGCGAGCGAGTGTTGGCGGTTTCTATAGACATCGCCAACGCCTTCAACAGCCTCCCATTTCCCACCATCATAGAGGCGCTCCGGTTTCATGGAGTGCCCCTCTACCTGGTGAGGCTGTTGGAGGACTATCTCCATGGCCGGGATATCATATATACGGTTGAGGGGGGGACGCTGGAGCGGAGGGAGATGCGATGTGGTGTCCCACAGGGTTCGGTCCTAGGTCCGACCCTGTGGAACATCGGCTTCGACTTCGTCCTCCGGAACCGGCCTCTGCCCCGCACCCGTGTATTATGCTACGCGGACGATACCCTCGTCGTGGCTCAAGGGGGGAGCCTCGGGGAGCTGTATCGTCGAGGAGAGGCGGCTGCATCAGCCGTTGTGGACGCTGCTCGGCGCCTAGGACTTACAGTCGCTCTGGAGAAGACTGAGGCCATGATTTTTCATGGCCCTCGTCAGGGCCCACCGCCGGGTGCCCACATAACTGTGGAGGGAACTACCGTCGGGATTGGGACCCAGATGAAATATCTGGGTATCACTCTCGACGGTAGATGGAAGTTTGAAGAGCACTTCCGACTGATGCGGCCGCGACTCACTAATACGGCAGCGGCCTTGGGCAGACTACTGCCTAACGTCGGCGGCCCCAGCGTCAGTTGCCGTAAACTGTACGCTGGAGTTCTAAAAAGTATGGCCCTATATGGGGCCCCAGTTTGGTACCCACTCAATGCGGAGGCGAGGGCTCTGCTCCAAAGGCCACAGCGCATTATCGCGCTACGGGCCACCAGAGCGTACCGCACCGTAGCGCACGACGTGGCCTTAGTCCTCGCGGGATTCCCCCCCTGGGATCTGGAGGCTGGAATTCTCGCTGCCACGTACTTCTGGCGACAAGAGCGGAGGACGGAGGGTGAACACCCATCACTAGAGGAGACGGCCCGCATCAGATCCCGCGCTCACGAGCACCTGATGCAGGCTTGGTCTCGTAGGCTGGAATCCAGTCATTACGGGGGCCCGGCAAATCGCACTATAAGTGCATTTCGTCCGGTCCTCGATGACTGGATTGCAAGGAAGCACGGCTCCCTTACCTTCCATATGGTACAGATCCTAACCGGGCACGGTGCCTTTGGTTGGTATCTGCACCGTATAGCGGGTAGGGAGCGCACCCCCGAGTGCCATGAGTGCGGTGCTGCGGAGGATACAGCTGATCACACCCTCCGGGAGTGCTCAGCATGGGTCCAGCAGCGCCGCACTTTGACCTCGGTGGTGGGAGGGGACCTCTCGCTCCCCAGCATAGTGAGAGCTATGCTGGGCAGCGGTGAGGCTTGGGGGGCAGTGGCTTCCTTCTGTGACGACGTCATGTCGCAGAAGGAGGCCGCGGAGCGGGCCAGGGAGGAAAATCCTCTTGCTGATCCGATCCGTCGTCGACGAAGGGGGAGGAGGAGACGGCGTTACGCCGCGCTCAACTTCCCACTTCTAGCAGACTAGTGAGCGAGGGGCGGGGGCCCTTAGCTTACATTGCACAGTCTGCCAGTCTGGGGTGATCCCGTGTGTACAGGATCGCCCATTCCCTGTGCCTGAGGCCCGGCATAGCATGCCGTACGTTTGTGACGCATGGACGAAACCAGAACACGGGTGCCCATGTGTCACTAGCATACGTTGCGTGGTACACCGCAGGTTTTTTAGTTGGGTGATACCTCGTCATGGAACAGTCGCCACAAGCCATTGTTAGATGACGAGGGAGTCCCACATAACCTACCGCTGCCCCCGCGGCGGTAGGTATGCGAAATGCATTTTTCCTGCGCACCAAAAAAAAAAAGGTTAGGTTAGGTTAGGTTAGGTTAGGTTAGGTTAGGTTAGGTTAGGTTAGGTTTTTTTTTTTTTTTGAAAGTAGAACGTCTTCGGCTACGCAAATTCCACAGATGCTATGACCTACTTCTGTGAAACTGCTGACCGAATCCGTTTGGGGCTATGAACTGCCTCTCATATGCTAACCGTGTGTCTCTCTTTCCGCAGTAATATTCTGCTCCACAATGATGTGCCGATTTGCCCTCAGCGTTTCGACATGGACGAACTGGAGGGGAATCGGAGTCTGATAGATCTGCGCACTGGACGTTCGAATTGTACGTCCATGGCAGAAGTGCTTCCTGCCCAGGAGCTTTCCGTGTCGCTTACGACAGGAGCTTCGATCGGGGGCTGTGTTCGGCCAACGACCTTATCGGGTGGCTTCTTCCTCCATTCTGCTTTCGGATTTGGGCAGTTGTTAGTGCCCAACCGATGGTTCGCGTCACGCCCGGCTGTAGCACAGAGGCAGCAGCGAAATGGGTCCTCACAACTGTTAGCCTTATGGCCAGTCTCTCCACAGCGGATGCACACGTCACTGCGGTCTAGCGCGGCTTTGCAGACAGCGCGGCCGTGATTCGTCCCCAGACATCGTGAGCACCTAGCAGCTCGAGGCGGTAAAAGCTGGACTTTTGATACGGTCCAGCCAATCCGTATCTTTTTGGCTTCAGCCAGCTTTTTGGCTGCATGTATGGGACAGCGGATTGCAGTGGCACCTCCAACGAATCCCTCCACGATCCGACCCACTTTAATATGGGCAGCGTCGCAGCCTCCCTGCTCGGCGACTGCCTTGGCTATTTCATCGGCTGTTACGCCCTCCTCCAGGTCTACTAACCGCAGGTGGGTGCATTTCACGGGTCGCGAGACTTTCACAGCATCAGCCGGTAGCCCAGAGAGTAATGCTGCGGCTAATGTGTCTGCCTTTTCGTCGGCCTCCCCAGGCGCGCTGCCATCGAGAGCCTTGATCTCTATGACGCGGTTGCCCGTCATCCGAGAAGGCCGTAGTTTGAGGCGGTCTTCGAGGCCTGCCTCCTTGAGCCATTTTTGGTCTAACATCTTCTTGGCCTCATTCATTATGTTAGGCAAGGTAAGACCCTTCTCTTTACCCTCAGCAGAGAGCTCCAGAACCACGGCAGAGGTTTTCGGTGGTCGGAGTCGAGGGCGCTTCTTCTTTTCCGCCTTGTTGGTTTTAGCCGGTGGGTTAGTTGAGGCTTTTGCAGGTGGTGGCGGAACTTGACCCTTATTGCGTTTCCGCCCGCGTTTGACCACCTCAGTCCAGGGGGTTTCTGGCTGAATAGCAGAGTCAGTAGGAGCCGTGGTTTGGATGGGTGCCGGTTCCGAGGTGCTAGACTTCTTCCCCACTCCCTTCCCCTTCCGGGGCTTAGCTGACGCGTCGCTATGGTCATTCATAGTAGTCTGAGCGGTTAACGCTCTCTCAGTGTCTGCCTTGAGAGGCGGTCGAGTACGTGGGGCTGGAGGAAGAAGGTCCTTAAAGGCTTCCAGCTTCGCATCAATCATTCCGCCTATCTGGCGGAGCATTGCGGCAGTGAATTTGTCAAATGCAGCCACATCAGAGTCGCCGTCGGTGGCAGCTGACGAATTCACAGGTGGATTAGCCGCCTCTGTCTGGACCGAAACAGTCTTAACGCGTGCGAGTCGCGATTTTTTCGAGGACTGGTTCCCTTGATCGATCGCGGCGACACGCAAAGATGCCAGCTCGCTACAGAGTCTGTTGTTCTCTGCTTTGAGCTGTTCAATCTCTTCTTCGTTCTTATCTTCGGTGGCGTTTCTCATGTCCATCACATGTTTGTAGTTTTGGGAACGCGCTTCCAGAGTCGCAACGCGATCACGAAGAGTTTGATTTTCCGCCTCTAGTTTTTGATTCTTCGATTCAGCTTCACTTTTATTTTTGTCCTTTAGCAGCTCAGCTGTAAGCCCGATGATAGTATCAGCAGCAATGCGAATTTCGTCATACTGCTGATGTGGCACTTGTTCTGGCAAGTTTCCGGAAACGTGCACGATGCGCTGAGCTTCAACGTAGATCTCCGATGCGAGGTCTACGCTACTTTTCTGCGAGGCCGAGTGTAAGGCCGCCAATGTTTCCAACGAAGGTGTTGGGGAATCTGTACCGGAGCCCCTCTCCGGTGACCTGGAGGTGCCGGGCATAGTGTCGGGTTCAGAAACCTTTGACTCCTTAGTTTTGGCGTTTTTCCGCTTCTTGGAAGAAGTTTGCTTTAGGCCGCCTCTACCGGTCGTGAACTTTGCGACCTTAGCGAGGCCAAAGCAGTCCTCGTTTTCGCTGTCGGAGTAGCGCTTAGGCGCTGAATCTTCGTGTCCGGTTTTTCTCGACCACGAAGAATCTCGTGGGAGTTGGTCGTTTCCGAGGTTGGAATATCCAAAATCCATGGGATGTTCCAGGAATGTGTTGACCTCGTCATCTGAACAATCGGACGGGAACATATCGACATCGCTGGCGACAGAACGCCTAGACATGGTGGAGCGGTTGTCGAAGTCATCTACACGCTGTGTAGGCATCGCGGAACTCCCGCGGTCGGAAGTATCTTGGCCACGAAGTGCCTCAACTTCACCCCTTTCCTCCGAGCCATGAAACTCGTGACAGTAAGTGCCAACTCCCTGATACGAAGGCTTGCCTGCAGCTTGCGCCGCAGGGTCGGATTCTCCGCATCCCGCGGTACCGACCAGGGTTAATGATTTTTCCTTAGTTGTCATAATTTTCATGTTTTACCCGTCTTAAATAACACCTGAGGGGGCAGGCGAGGCCTCAGGGTGACGCCTAGCCGTTTGGAACACCGCCTGCGTGTCCACCGCCCGTAGGAGGCCCGGGCCGCCAGCGACCACAGCGGCTCGGTATTACAGTTTTTTCGAGTTGTGAGGTCTGGGTTCGAAAAAGCGCAGTACGAGCAGAAGTCCAGGGACGCTAAAGGCTGCAGTAGTGCTGATCGGGGAGGACAGAACCTCCCAAACCCGTCCAGCACCAAAGCAACCCCAGACATCCCGTTTCCCCATACTCGCCCAACGCCCCATCGAATCCAGGCCCCACAACGCTAAAGAGGTTCGCCCCTCGCGGCCCCGTAGGGCCCCCGGCCCGCCCGTGAAGGCGGGTTACGGTATGCAAGGGTTTTTATTGAGGTTGTCCTTCCTCGTAGCCCGGGCAAATGCCCCGACGGCCCCCGGCCCCTCAATCGGGGTAACGGGTTGCCCGGCGACCCGCCAGCCAGCGACGGCTGACTAAAGGCGGGTACTGCCGCGCGTGGTAGTTTTTAAAGAGGCTTCCGCCTCGCAGTCCAGCTAAACTGAACCCCCGGTCCGCCCTAAGAAGGGCAGGTTACGGTGTGCTATGTGACCGCATCCTTGCACGCAAGGAGCGACACGGGCAGAGTTCGGCCGCGGGCTAGCGACCCCCCGAAGGAGATCTCTAACCCCCGTTGCCCAGGATGCACCAGTACAAGATGCTACAAGTTACACCTGATCGTGACCAGATGTACCTCATAACATCCCGTCGCACTAGGAGGTGACTCTGCAGCGTCCCGGTTAGGTTAGGTTAGGTTAGGTTCGCCAGCGGGTGCCTATGTCCTCGTCGATGGCACCCGCGTAATGGTGAAGGCTCATGTGAAGTACCTGGGGCTAATACTGGACGGCCGCTGGCGATTTGGCGAGCACTTCCGCCGACTTGCCCCGAAACTTATAAAGACGGCGGCGTCTCTGAGCGGCCTACTCCCGAATCTAGGGGGCCCAACCGCTAGCTGTCGCCGCCTATATCTGGGCGTCGTGCGCAGTATGGCGCTGTACGGGGCGCCGATATGGGTAGATGCCCTCTCACGCCCCAATAAAGCCGCACTGCGCAGGCCACAAAGGGTGCTGGCTATACGCGCTGTGAGAGGATACCGCACAATCTCCGGTGACGCAGCTTGTGCGCTAGCCGCTTCCCCTCCCTGGGAACTGGAAGCGGTTGTCCTCTCGGAAGTATACAAATACCGGGCTGAAGCGAGGGCGCGTGGCGAGCGCCCCGCCCTTGAGGAAATAGTACACGTCCGAGAGCTGGCGCACCAAGACATGGTCCTGCGCTGGCAGGAAAGCCTCGAAAGCCCATCTTACGGGCTATGGACGTTGGAGGCTTTACGCCCTTGCCTCCCAGAGTGGGTGAGCCGTCGCCATGGGCACCTCTCCTATAGGCTTGTGCAGGTACTGACTGGGCATGGGTGCTTCGGTCGTTACTTGCACAAGGTCGCCCGGAGAGAGGTGACACCGAGGTGCCACCACTGTGACGCCGCGGAAGATACGGCTAAGCACACGCTATCCGAGTGCTCAGCGTGGGCCCTGCAGCGTCAATCATTGGTGGCGGCGGTGGGCACTGACCTCTCACTGCCGAGCGTTATCGCTGCAATGCTCGGCAGTGAGCAGGCGTGGGAGGCAACCGCCTCCTTCTGTGAAGAAGTCATGACTGAGAAGGAGGCGGCGGAGCGTGTCAGGGAAGAGGATGCTCAGGCTGACCCGCTCCGACGCAGGCGGTTGGGAGCCCGAAGGCGGCGTTATAATCGCCTCCGGGCTCCCGGTGGACCCAGCGGCGATGGGGGTGGGGACCCTCGTCGACCGCCTAGCACAGGTCCACCCGCTGGAGGGGATGCCTCGAGGTTCCCGCGGCATCCCCGGGGCGTAAGGCCCGCACCGTAAGGTGGGGCACCGCTGGGGTGGCGAAGAGAATGCGATGAGCGAACCTCCGTCTCCCCACTATAGCGGCACGACGGAACTCGAGGATGGTTTTAGTGAGTATACTTGTCGACTGGCGGCGAGTAGCGTCCCCAATCGTCAAGGGAGTCCCACATAACCTGCTGCTGTCCCCACGGCAGCAGGTATGCGTAGAGCATTTCCTCCTCGTAAAAAAAAAAAAAAAAAAAAAAAAAAAGGTTAGGTTAGGTTAGGTTAGGTTAGGTTAGGTTAGGTTTTACGTCCCCGTCGTCACCCCTGGATACCAGTCACGTGCGGTAACGCAGCACTGACTGGTAACTGAGCACTACACGAGAGAACGTTCCGCGACTTGCGCGACATGTCTTCTACGACAATGGTGGATGCGGCTGGCAAGCCCGCGACTCCCGATCGGGATAAGCGCCCTTCTCAGGGCGGGTCCGGGCTTCCAGTGTGCAGTGGTTTGGTGTCCCCCTCTGGACCGGCTGCGACTGCGCTGTTCAACCGCCCTTCTGAGGGCGAGTCGCGGTCCCCAGTGGTGGAGGTCGAGTTGCCCGAGATGGGCGAGAATGGAGACGCGTCCGTGGTCGTGTCCCAAGAGGAGAACAGGCCTGCCTACACGGTCCGAGACTGCAAGGTCGTTGTTGACCGGATCCCCATCGGGGACAGTGGCTCTTTGCCATCCCCCTGTGGAAGGCCCAGGTCCCGGATTAGCAAGGGAAACAAAAATCGCCTTTCGGCTTCCGCCGCATCCTTGGAGGAGGGTTGGCCCACGATCGGGCCTAACAATTACGAGGATGTAGAGATGGAGGGCTCTGCCTCGGACCCGGAAATGCCCCTCACTTCGACCCGACCCGACCGAAAACGTCCGACGGACACGGTAGGTTTGGACTTAGACTCTGATGGAGAGGCTTATACAGCCAAGAAAGTCAATCCATCACGCCGCGGTGGGTCTCATTCGGGAGGACTCCGAAAGGCCCAGGCCTTTCTGAAGGAAAGGATAGAGGATGCAGTAGAACGGGATTTTAATGCTGAGCTTAACAAACGGGCCAAAGCCCACCTCCTTGCTCGCGAAAAGTCCCGCACAGCCGCAAACCCCGATGAATCAATTTCGGACCTTATGGACCCGAAAACCAAGGTCGACTATGCTACCCTTGACCTGATGCAGCTACAGGCACGCGGTGGCATATTCTGTGCGGAAATTACTCGCGTGGCTGCTAAATCAGGGCACTTGCAGGGTCCCATGCAGGGGTCTCTGAATAGAGCAGCCCGCGAAATAACCAGCATTTTAGGTCATTTGGCTTCGCGCTCGGAGACCGAAGAGAACCGCCGCCTCAGGGTTGATAATGAAAACCTGCGGCGGGAAGGCGATAACCTCCGCAAAGAAATACTGGCCCTAAAACAGGTTCTTGCGGAGACTAATAAGAGGACTACCAATAAAAAGGACTCCCTTGTCCGGGCCCAGGCAGAGACCACACCTGCCACTACGTCCCGGGCGTCAGCCCTGGCGCCGTCCCCGGCACAGGCCTCCGCTATGAGCTCTCCTCTCGCTCAGGGTACCCTGTGTGCCCAATCGATTGAGGAGCTCCTACAGATTGCTTGCAGGAGGGCTGTTGATTCCGCAGCCCAACTTATTGACGCTCGATTGGGGGAAATCGAAAGTCGACTCCCCCCCCCAAAAGTGACGCCCCGCCCGCCACTGGCAGGTGATGCCATTAATGTGGTAACGACGAGCCGTCCATCGGCACCCGCAACGAAAGTGGTCGCTCAAAAAGTGCAGAGAGTGCAGAGAGCAACTTTTGCTCAGGTTGCTGCTGGGAACCCTGTCCCTGACGCTGCTTCCATCATGCCAACCGTAGGCGAATGGTCGACTGTGGTGCGGAAGGGTAGAAAGGGAAAAACCGTTTCTACTCCCACCGCTGCATCCGCAGCTTCCGCACCACCTGCCGCCCCTAACGCAGCCGCAATGACTGCCAAAAAGACGGTTCCCAAACCACCCAAACTCAGCCCTCCAAGGACAGCAGCAATAGTGGTCACGCTGCAGCCCGAGGCTGTCTCGAAAGGGACAACCTACAAGGAGGTGCTGACAAAGGCCAAAGAAGAAGTGAACCTTACCGACTTTGGGATCACTCATCTGAAGGTGCTGGATTCAGCCACCGGGGCGCGACTTATCCAAGTCCCGGGAGTCGAAAGTCGGGCCAAGGCTGACAAGCTGGCCTCCAGGCTTGCGGAGGTCCTTGGCGGTGACGTGTCTGTCTCAAGGCCGGAGAAACGTGCAGACGTGCGCGTATTCGGACTGGACGAGGCCGTTACTAGGGAAGAGGTTGCCGCGGCAGTGGCCAACAAAACGGGCTGCGCTCCAGCGTCGGTTAAGGTGGGTGAAATCCACCCTAGCACCAGACATATGAGCACAGTCTCCCTTTCGTGCCCGATAGCTGCTGCCAAAATCTTGGCTGAGGCCGGCCGACTTTTGGTCGGGTGGACGTCCGCACGCGTCCAAGTTCTGGAGAACCGCCCCATGCGTTGTTTTAAATGCATGGGGATGGGACACACACGGCAGATGTGTCCCTCATCGGCGGATCGCAGTGGGCTTTGCTTCAGGTGTGGGCAGCCTGGACATAAGTCCGCCGAATGCAAAGCCAGGGCACACTGCGCGGTATGCGCAGAATCCGGGCGCGAAGCCGGCCACATAATGGGTGGAAGGAACTGCAACCCCACCCAAACCAGAGGAAAAGCGGCCAACAAGCCAATAGCAGTCCCTGCCGAGGAGCACCAAAATCGGTGCGAAGAGGTTGATATGCTCAATGCCTAGACGACATATCAACTTCCTCCAGGGCAATGTGAACCACGCCACCGGGGGGCAGGATCTTTTCCTCCACTACATGGCGGCGTGGAACATCGATTTGGCCGTGGCTGCGGAACCATATTGGGTACCGCCACAACCTCATTGGGTAGGCGACCCTAATGGCGAAGTCGCCATCATCTGCCAGACGGGACCGAATGCTACCCCGATATCTATGAGGGACCGGGGTCCGGGATTTGTCACTGCCAAATGGGGGCGATATGGCATTGTTGGGGTGTACTTTTCCCCCAATAGGCCCTTGTCCGACCTCGAGGCTTACTTGCAAATCCTGGGTCCAGCAGTAAGAAGACTGGCACCCCTCCCAATTATTTTGATGGGTGACATCAACGCCAAATCCCGCCGGTGGGGCGGAGTGGCCACCGACGTGAAGGGGCAGGCTGTGGAGGAGTGGGTGACGGAGATGGGGCTGTGTATCCTAAATACAGGCACGGCCTACACCTGCGTGCGGCGTCGGGGAGGCTCAAGAGTCGATGTTACCTTTGCCACCCCAGACGTTGCGAGGTGTGCTCGCAATTGGCGGGTCCTGGATGAGGAGACTCTTTCGGATCATATGCACATTCGATTTGAAGTCTCCCCTTCCACTGATAACGTGAGCCCACATACTTCTAGCGGCACAGTCTTCCCGCGTTGGGCCATCTCCAAAATGGACCGGGAAAAGGCTGAGGAGGCGGCAATTGTTGAGGCTTGGTGCACGAAGGGCGCATCTCCGCCCTCAAATGTCAACGAGGGTGCCACTCGCCTCCGCTCCGCCATGACGGCGATCTGTGATGCGGCCATGCCGAGGGCTCGTCGGCAGCCAAATCGACGGCAGGTATACTGGTGGTCTCAGGAGATCGCTGATCTCCGGACCGCCAGTAACGCAGCCAGGCGAGCGTTCTTGCGCTGTCGTCGGCGCGCAGTGCATGAGCCAGCAGAAGAGGATCGCCTTTACGCTTTCTACCGAGTGGCACAGAAAGCACTGCAGGCTGCTATATATGAGGGCAAGGCTCGAGCCAGGGATGAGACCCTGGCTGAGCTAGATAGAGATCCGTGGGGACGTCCGTACCGTGCAGCGCGTAGTAAGCTGCGCGGGCAAGCGGCACCCATAACGGAGACCCTCGAGCCGGCCCTACTGGAGCGGGTGGTCCGGGAGCTTTTCCCGGAACAAGTAGACCCGGTGGCAACAGTGCTACCCTGCCCCAGAAGAGCAGCTTTGGACCCTCCTGCGCCCGCCGTCTCAGATTCAGAGATGGGGATAGCCCTGGACCGGCTTCGGGGCCGCAAAACAGCGCCGGGCCCAGACGGGATCCCGGGGAAGGTCCTTCACCTCTCCATGAAGGTGAAGGAAAATGAGGACCAGCTCCGAGGGCTTTTTGATTTGGCCCTTACAACTGGACGGTTCCCGAGCATGTGGAAAACGGGTCACCTCTGCCTTCTGCAAAAAGAAGGCCGCTCTCCGGACTCTCCGGCGGCCTACCGGCCCATCGTTCTGCTGGACGAAGCGGGAAAGATGCTGGAGAAAGTTATAGTCTCTCGCCTAGTCCGTCATCTTACCGAGGAGGGTCCCGACCTCTCTGAGCGTCAGTACGGATTCCGGGTGGGACGATCCACTCTGGACGCTCTTTCAGCCTTGAAATCTGTTACGGAGGAGGCCGTTGAGGGGGGGAAGAGGGCGTTGGCGATCTCGCTGGATATCGCAAACGCCTTCAACACTCTCCCATTCAGTGTCATCTTGACGGCGCTCCGGCATCATCGGATGCCGGAGTATTTAGTAAGGCTTATACAAGACTACCTCTCAGACAGGGAGGTAGTCTGCGTAAATAATAGGGGCGAGACGTTTCGGCGCCGTGTGGACTGTGGGGTCCCACAAGGCTCGGTCCTTGGCCCTGCCTTGTGGAACATTGGCTATGACAGCGTGCTCCGCGGCTCACTCTTGAGAGGAATGAGCTTGTTTTGTTACGCGGATGACACGCTGGTTGTTGCCACAGGTGGGACCCTGGAAGAGACGACAATTCGAGCGGAGGTGGCCACAAATTTAGTCGTAGAGCGCATCGAGGAACTCGGCCTAAAGGTGGCTCCTCACAAAACCGAGGCTCTACTATTCCACGGGCCCTGGGCCGGCTGCTGCCTAACTTGAGGGGCCCCAGCGCAGGGTGCCGGAAACTCTATGCTGGGGTGATAAAAAGCATGGCCCTCTACGGGGCCCCTATTTGGGTAAATTCCCTTGATAGGGAGAACCGTTCGCTGCTGCGCCGCCCTCAACGCATTATAGCGCTGAGGGCCATTAGGGCATACCGCACGGTATCACACGGTGCGGCATGCGTTCTGGCGGGGCTTCCTCCCTGGGAGCTGGAAGCAGAGGTACTCGACGTCGTGTATAGATACAGGACGTCGAGGAGGCGATTGGGCGAACGCCCAGCCCTCGAAGAGGTTAACCGCGTCAGACTCCTTGCTCACGAGGAGCTGATGCGGCGCTGGGAACAGGACCTCTTGGCCCCCTTCTATGGCGCTAGAACCATAGAGGCAGTGCGCCCTGTCCTCCAGGAGTGGGTCCACAGGAGGCACGGTTTTCTCACCTTCCGACTGGTGCAGGTGCTAACTGACCACGGGTGCTTCGGTTGGTACCTGTGCCGGATTGCGGGGAGAGAGCTGGACCCTAGATGCCACGAATGCGACGCTGCAGAGGACTCGGCCCAGCACACACTGGAGGCGTGCCCAGCCTGGGACCGACAGCGTCGCGCTCTGGCATCTGCGGTTGGCGGAGACCTCTCCCTTCCGAGCGTCGTGAGGTCGATGCTCGGAAGCGAAAGGGCTTGGGAGGCTATGGTCTCCTTCTGCGAGGAGGTAATGGAGCAGAAGGAGACCGCGGAGCGGATCAGAGAGGATAATCCTGATGCTGAACCGCTCCGGCGCAGGCGGTTAGGAGGAAGGAGAAGGCGGTATGCCCGCCTTCTCCCACCACCCTAAAATGAGACCAGCGGGAGAAGAGCCGGGGGGCTCATCTCCTGCATTGCACGGTCTCACCGTCTGGGGGGGCGTCTCTAGTGTACAGGGATGCCCCCCTTTCTAGCGCGGGAGGCCCGGCATAGGCTGGGCCGTGCGTTGGCGCGACGTGGTAGAGTCCAAACGAGAGCCCATGTCGCGCCGCTAAAACGCTGAGGGTACACCGCAGGTTTTTAGTGGGTATGCTTGTCGGATGTCAGCCACTAGGGCTGACATTCGACAAGAGAGTCCCACATAACCCGTCGTCTCCCCCGGGACGGCGGGTATGCGTGATGCATTTTCCTGCGTAAAAAAAAAAAAAAAAAAAAAAAAAGGTTAGGTTAGGTTAGGTTAGGTTAGGTTAGGTTAGGTTAGGTTAGGTTAGGTTAGGTTAGGTTAGGTTAGGTTAGGTTGGGGGTGGAAGTGTAGTTACGTCCCCGTCGTCACCCCTGGATACCAGTCACGTGCGGTAACGCAGCACTGACTGGTAACTGAGCACTACACGAGAGTACAATTCATATATTGCCCAAGATGTCGAATGCGACTATTACGAATGCGGCTGGTGTGCCCGCGACTCCCGATTGGGATAATCGCCCTTCTCAGGGCGGGTCCGGACTGCCAGCGCGCCCCGATGTGACCGAAGATCCTTACGGGGATAATCGAGCTAGTGTGGCGAGTGGATCAGAGATCCTTTTGTCGACCCCGGTCGATATAGAGATGTCCCAGCCGACCTTAGACCCTCCCTCGGCCCCTCTGGTGCAAAGAAGGTTGTCTAAGCGGCTGAAGAAGGAAGTGGGGAAAGTTGACTCGGACTCGGCCTCAGAAGCAGAACGAGAGCCTCCTAAGATCCCGACGAATGCCAACACGGCCCGCAGAGGACGCGCTAGGGTGAATAACGCGCCCCGCGCTCAGGCTGAATACGACCGTTTGTGCCAGGAGCCGTTTGTTGCTCTGGAGAAACTTCCCGCGTTAGAAACGCTTGCGTCTGACACTGAGGTGCGTGATCGGTCCCCTCAAGTTCGTGGCACTTATGCCTTATCGGAGGACGAATCGGCCATTCCGTGCGACTCACTTAGCGCGGCGGCAGTGCGCGAACGAGCGCTTCGAGAGGCCGCAAACATTGAGCGTGTGTCGAAGGTGTCTAAGGGACTCCAGGGCAGGATGGCGGCGACCCTCAATAATGCCGCCAAGGTTCTTAGGGACGCAGTCGAGTCGCTGGCATCTCGGAATGTCACTGAGGAGACCTGCCGCCTCATAGCCGAAAATACTCGACTCAACCGCATTGTCATGGAATTGCGGGCTGAGCAGGAGGCGGCACGCAAAGACGATGCAGAAAGGGAGAATGCGGCTCGTGAGGCTGCCAGAAGTGCACCTGTCCGCACCGGGAAGAAAAATCTGCCAGATGACGATTTTGCGGCAAGGCTTGAGCGGTCAATCGCCATATCTGTCGGCAAAATCATGGACGCTCGCTTTGCCAACCTAGAGGACCGACTTTTACCAGCTAAAGTCGTGCGGCCTCCTCTGGCGGCAGATCGTAGGGCGACGCCTACTTCGGCTAGAAGCCTTCCCGCTTCCGCCGCTACCCTTACCCCAGCGGCTCCCACCCAAGCTGCTGCAACGCTGTCCCAGCCCAAGACTCGCACTTGGGCAAATGTTGCGGGTACATCCTCTGCACCCATTCAACATAGTGGCTATGAAGCCGCCCTTGAATCCGGTGCTGAGTCTGAGACCTGGGCGACGATTGCCCGCAAGGGCAAGAAGAAGAAGAAGGCGGCTAGTTCCGTCCCAGCATCGCAAGCAAAGTCGGCATCTGCGCCCATCTCAGCCGCAAAAAAATCGACTCCAAAAGCCAAGGTAGTCTCCACTGCAGCCTCTGGCCCAAAGCCCACGCCGAAACCCAAACTTACCGAGCCGAAATCTTCCGTGGTAGTTATCACCCTGGACGCTGGAGCCCAGGAGAAGGGTGTGACCTACCCGGAAATTATAGAGAGAGCAAAAGGCGCTGTCTCCCTTGAGGAACTCGGTATTGAGGGCGGCGTTCGCTTCAAGCGGGCTGTCTCCGGGGGCGTCATCCTGGAAATTCCAGGTGCCGAAACCGGAGCCAAAGCCGACTTACTAGCGGATAAAATTAAGGGGGCCCTGTCCGACGTCGCCAAAGTGGTTCGCCCAGTAAAATGTGCCGACTTGCGCATCACCGGGCTGGATGACGCTACGTCCAAGGGCGAAATCTCGGCTGCGGTGGCCTCTAAAGGTGGATGCTCTGTCGAACAAGTGAGAGTTGGCGACATCAGGACGGGGCCACGAGGCGTAGGAGTCGTTGTTGTGCAGTGCCCTGTGGCAGCCGCAAAGACCTTGTCAGAGGCTGGTAGGCTCCTCATCGGATGGAGCTCCACCCAGGTGCAAGCACTGGAGGCTAAGGCCCTCCGGTGCTACAAGTGTATGTGCCTCGGACATACCCGGCCGCAATGCACAGCATCGGAGGATCGTGGCATCTTGTGCTACCGCTGTGGTATTTTAGGACACAAAGCCGAGTCCTGCACAGCGGTGCCACATTGCGCCGTATGCACCAGTGCCGGCCTCCCAGCCGGTCACATTATGGGCGGCCGCAGCTGTAAGCCCCCCGTCTCGAAGGGCAATGCTGCTTTCGGAGGCAGAAAACCCACCGACGCGAGGTCTACTGCCGGTTCCAACAGAGCCACTGGGGAACCCCAACCACAGGCGATGGCTACGGATTGACTAGGCATAGTCAGCACTGGTGGCCGCAACATCTTGCAGACTAACCTAAACCACTGCGCAGGTGCTCAGGACCTCCTCCTGCAGTACATGGTGGAGCAGGCGCTTGACGTCGCTGTCGCCGCGGAGCCCTACAGCGTCTATGACCGGGAAAATTGGGCTGGAGACCTTAGTGGCCTGGTGGTTATTATCACCCCATCGTCAGCGGGTGCCACTCCCCTCTCTATCAGAGAAAGGGGACACGGATTTGTTGCGGCCGTCTGGGGAGAAATAGCCCTCGTCGGTGTTTACTTCTCCCCGAACCGAAGCGTGGCCGAATTTGAGCCCTTCCTCCACGAGCTTTCTGCGGCAGTTCGGAGACTTGCCCCACTGCAAGTCCTCGTTATGGGGGACTTCAATGCCAAATCCACGCTGTGGGGGGAGCCCAAGACGACTATCAGGGGCGAGCTGGTAGAGGACTGGGCAGCCGGACTAGGCTTGTGCCTTCTAAATCGGGGCACAGTCCATACCTGTGTCCAAAATAATGGTGGATCCATCGTTGACCTAACGTTTGGCACTCCCTCTATTGCTGCCTGTGTCCACAACTGGCGCGTTGAAGACGAGGTGGAGAACCTCTCGAACCACCGTTACATTAGGTTCGAGATCTCCACACCCGGGACGACCACTGCAAGGCAGAACATGGCCGCTAGTCGTAGAGCGCACTTTGTTCGTTGGGCTCTCGCTCGCCTTAACAAGGAAGACGCGGAATGCGCCGCGATTGTTGCCAGCTGGCCGGTGGTCTGCAACTCAGACGCTGACGAAGGGGCGCAGCAACTGCGTAAGACCCTCACCGCAGTTTGCGACGCAGCTATGCCCCGTACGGTAGCCCGCCCTTCTAAAAGAGCGGTCTACTGGTGGAAGCAGGAGATAGCTGACCTTAGATCAGCCTGCATGACGGCTCGGAGGGCATACCTGCGCCAACGTGCAAGGCGGCCCAGTGTTGTAGACGAGGAGGAAGAGGGTCGTCTCTACGAGCTGTACCGCCAGGCAAAAAAGGCTCTACAGGTCGAAATTAATAAGGCCAAGGAGTCTGCCTGGCAGGAGTTCATCGACGATCTAAATCGAGATCCATGGGGGCGCCCATACCGGGTAGTACGGAAGAAAATGAGCTGCGGCCAGGCGCCTCCCATGGAGACAATGGACTCCCAGCTCCTCGGCAATGTAGTCGCAGGGCTCTTCCCAGAGCGGGCTGAGCATACGCCCCCGGCTATGACCTCCTGCGACACTGAGTCGGAAATGATCGGAGATATCCCTCCGATCACAGAGGCTGAACTCGGTGCGGCCATCCTTCGCCTTAAAGGCAAGAAAACGGCCCCTGGCCCAGACGGCGTCCCCGGCCGGTTATTAGTCCTGGCGTCTAAACACCTAGGGAACCACCTCACTGACATCTTTAACAAGTGTCTTGAGGCAGGCCGGTTCCCTAAGATATGGAAAGATGGTCGGCTAGTCCTGTTGCGGAAGGAGGGAAGACCGGCAGACTCTCCCTCAGGCTACCGACCGATCGTCCTCCTGGACGAGGCGGCCAAGGTGTTTGAACGCATTCTGGTCGCCCGGCTCGCCGAACACCTGCGCGACATCGGCCCCGACCTATCAGATCATCAATATGGCTTCAGGTCGGGACGCTCCACCGTCGATGCCATAGCCGTCCTGAAAGGCTTGGCCGCAGAGGCTGTCGCAAATGGGGAGAGCGTTATAGCAGTGTCATTGGACATTGCTAATGCCTTCAACTCTCTCCCCTTTGCCTGTGTTGAGGAGGCACTTCGCTATCACGGAGTGCCGCTCTACTTGCGTAGAGTTGTAGAGCACTACCTCAGAGGGAGGGACGTGCTCTACACCGATAGGGACGGCTGTCTCCAGACGAGGCCAATGTCATGCGGCGTTCCCCAGGGCTCAGTTATGGGCCCACTGCTGTGGAACGTTGCATATGACTGGGTCCTGCGTGCTACGCTGCTCCCCGCGACGCATGTCATTTGCTATGCAGATGACACACTCGTTGCTGCGACGGGGAGCAGCTTCCAGGAAGCCGCGAGACTGGCCTCGGCAGGGGCCACTGACATTGTAGACCGTATACGGCAGCTCGGTCTGGAGGTGGCACTAGCCAAAACAGAGGCTATGTACTTCCATGGGCCGAGGAACAAACCACCAGCGGGTGCCTATGTCCTTGTCGATGGCACCCGCGTAATGGTGAAGGCTCATGTGAAGTACCTAGGGCTAGTACTGGACGGCCGCTGGCGATTTGGCGAACACTTCCGCCGACTTGGCCCGAAGTTAATAAAGACGGCGGCGTCGTTAAGCGGCCTTCTCCCGAATCTAGGGGGCCCAACCGCTAGCTGTCGCCGCCTGTATCTGGGCGTCGTGCGTAGTATGGCGCTGTACGGGGCGCCCATATGGGTAGATGCTCTCTCACGCCCCAATAAAGCCGCGCTGCGCAGGCCACAACGGGTGCTGGCTATACGCGCTGCGAGAGGATACCGCACAATCTCCGGTGACGCAGCTTGTGCGCTAGCCGCTTCCCCTCCCTGGGAACTGGAAGCTGTTGTCCTCTCGGAAGTGTACAAATACCGGGCTGAAGCGAGGGCGCGTGGCGAGCGCCCCGCCCTTGAGGAAATAGTACACGTCCGAGAGCTGGCGCACCAGGACATGGTCCTGCGCTGGCAAGAGAGTCTCGAAAGCCCTTCTTACGGGCTATGGACGCTGGAGGCTTTACGCCCTTGCCTCCCAGAGTGGGTGAGCCGTCGCCATGGGCACCTCTCCTATAGGCTTGTGCAGGTACTGACTGGGCATGGGTGCTTCGGTCGTTACCTGCACAAGGTCGCCCGGAGAGAGGCGACACCGAGGTGCCACCACTGTGACGCCGCGGAAGATACAGCTAAGCACACGCTATCCGCGTGCTCAGCGTGGGCCCCGCAGCGTCAATCGTTGGTGGCGGCGGTGGGCACTGACCTCTCACTGCCAAGCGTTATCGCCGCAATGCTCGGCAGTGAGCAGGCGTGGGAGGCAACCGCCTCTTTCTGTGAAGAAGTCATGACTGAGAAGGAGGCGGCGGAGCGTGTCAGGGAAGAGGATGCTCAGGCTGACCCGCTCCGACGCAGGCGGTTGGGAGTCCGAAGGCGGCGTTATAACCGCCTTCTGGCTCCCGGTGGACCCAGCGGCGATGGGGGTGGGGACCCCCGTCGACCGCCTAGCACAGGTCCACCCGCTGGAGGGGATGCCTCGAGGTTCCCGAGGCATCCCCGGGGCGTAAGGCCCGCACCGTAGGGTGGGGCCACCGCTGGGGTGGCGGAGAGAATGCGATGAGCGAACCTCCGTCTCCCCACTATAGCGGCACGATGGAACTCGAGGATGGTTTTAGTGGGTATACTTGTCGATTGGCGGCGAGTAGCGTCCCCAATCGTCAAGGGAGTCCCACATAGCCTGCTGCTGTCCCCACGGCAGCAGGTATGCGTAGAGCATTTCCTCCTCGTAAAAAAAAAAAAAAAAAAAAAAAAAAAAAAAAAAAAAAAAAAAAAAAAAAAAAAAAGGTTAGGTTAGGTTAGGTTAGGTTAGGTTAGGTTAGGTTAGGTTAGGTTAGGTTAGGTTAGGTTAGGTTAGGTTGGGGGTGGAAGTGTAGTTACGTCCCCGTCGTCACCCCTGGATACCAGTCACGTGCGGTAACGCAGCACTGACTGGTAACTGAGCACTACACGAGAGAACGTTCCGCGACTTACGCGACATGTCTTCTATGACAATGGTGGATGCGGCTGGCAAGCCCGCGACTCCCAATCGGGATAAGCGCCCTTCTCAGGGCGGGTCCGGGCTTCCAGCGCGCAGTGGCTTGGAGGTCACGTCTGGAGCGGCTGCGACTGCATTGTTTGAACGCCCTTCTGAGGGCGAGTCGCGGTCCCCAGCACATGACGTTGAAATGCCCGAGATGGGCGGCGAGGTCGAGCTCGAATTTTTGAATTCGACTCAGCAGGAGGACTGGCCGGCGAATAATGTTCGGGCTTGCAAGGTCGTGGTAGATCGGCTATCCATCGGGGATTGTGGATCTGCTTTTGGCATTGAAATGCCCTCTCCGTCGACGAGGAAACGTCAGGGCAATATTGGAGATCTTAACTGTGAGGAGGATCTCATACTGGCTCCGAAGATAAATTCGGCCCGCCGAGGCAAGGCGAAGACAGGAGGACTGCAACGGGCCAACGCCTTCCTCAAGGAAAGGGTTGAAGAAATGGCTGAGCGTGACTTCAACGCTGAACTTAATAAGCGGGCCAAAGCCAACCTCATGGCACGCGAGAAGTCTCGCTCACTCTCCCAACTGGACGAAGCGCTTTCGGACCTTGAGGACCCCAAAGCAAAACTGGACTACACATGCCTGAACCTCCAGCAACTTCAGACACGTGGAGGCATATTCTGTTCGGAGGTACAGAGGGTAGCCTCAAGATCCAAGCATCTCCAGGGTCCGATGCAGGGGGCTTTAAACAGAGCGGCGTCCGAGCTTACTGCCATTCTCGGTCAGCTTGCATCGCGCTCTGAAACCGAGGAAAACCGTCGTCTTAGGGTAGACAACGACAATTTGAGACGGGAAGTAGAGTGCCTGAGGAGGGAAACATACTCCCTTAAGCAAGACCTTGCGGAATCAAAGAGGGTCCCAAAAAATATTACGACCCCGGCAGTTTCCATGGCCCCGGCACTCGCCGTGAAGGCCTCTGTCGGAGCTGGGCCGGCGGCTTCGGCCTCTGCCTCTGCCTCTGCCTCGGGATCACTTTTAGCTCAGGGCACATTGTGTGCCCAATCAGTTGAGGAACTGCTCCAAGTGGCATGCAGGAGGGCCATTGATTCCGCGGCCCAACTCATCGACGCCCGGCTGGGGGAAATAGAGAGCCGTCTCCCTCCCCCAAAACCGACGCCTCGTCCGCCGCTAGCGAGTGACGGCAAAGGCACGGCAACAACTTCTGGTGCGCTGATCACGGCCCGCCAAAAAGGGCCTAGCGCGGCAGGAGCATCTTTTGCCCAAACTGTTGCCGGTAACCCAGGTATGGCGGTGACAGCTCCTACTCCTGCGCCAGCTGTGGGAGAATGGTCGACTGTGGTGCGGCGTGGAAAGAAGGGGAAAACTCCCACTCCATCCCTTGCTAAGCCCGCGCCCTCAACGTCAGCTGAGACTCGTGGCAAGGTCTCTGCTGCTCCAAAAGCGAGGAAAGCCAAAGCGACGGCAACTAAGCCGAAGCCAAATCTCAAACCTCCGCGGACTGCAGCAATTGTTGTCACGCTGCAGCCTGAGGCTGTCTCGAAAGGGACAACCTACAAGGAGGTGCTGACTAAGGCTAAGGCAGCGGTTAATCTCCCCGAACTAGGGATCCCGCACCTAAAGGTGGTAGACTCGGCCACCGGAGCGCGGCTCATTGAGGTCCCGGGCACGGAATGCCGGGAGAAAGCCGACAAGTTGGCTTCCAAACTTGCGGAGGTCCTAGGCGGTGACGTGACGGTCTCTAGACCGGAGAAACGTGCTGACGTTCGCGTCTTCGGTCTGGATGAGGCCGTCACTAGAGAAGAAATTGCCGCGGCAGTGGCAAGTAAGACAGGTTGCTCCGCAGCGGCAGTCAGGGTGGGCGAGATCCACTCTGGGTCAAGAGGCATGGGCGTGGTCTCTCTATCGTGCCCGATAGCCGCGGCGAAATTGCTGGCCGAGGCTGGCCGGCTCTTAGTCGGGTGGACGTCAGCTCGCGTCGAGGCCCTGGAAACCCGACCCATGCGTTGCTTCAAGTGCATGGGGCTGGGACATACGAGGCAGATGTGTCCATCCTCAGCGGACCGTAGTGGACTGTGCTTCAGGTGCGGGCAACCTGGTCACAAGTCCGCCGCGTGCACAGCCACTGCTCATTGTGCCGCGTGTGCTGAAATCGGGCGCGAAGCCGGCCACATCATGGGGGGTAGGAATTGTAACCCACCCCAAGCAAGAGGCAAAGCGACCGCTAGGTCTCCAGCTGCCACTGCCCCTATAGAGGTACACCGCAATAGGTGTGAAGAGGTGGAAATGTCCGATGGCTAGTCGGCATATCCACTTCCTTCAAGGAAATGTTAATCACGCCGTCGGGGGACAAGACCTCTTCCTCCACACTATGGCGGCGTGTAACATTGATATAGCGGTAGCCGCAGAGCCCTACTGGGTCCCGCCACAGCCCCACTGGATCGGCGACACAAACGGTGATGTCGCAATTATTTGCCAGACGGGACCAAACGCCACCCCTTTAATCTTGAGAGAGCGGGGTCCGGGCTTTGCAACGGCCAAATGGGGGCAATACGGCATCGTGGGTGCGTACTTCTCTCCCAACACGCCCTTGTCGGACCTAGAGGCATTTCTTCGCGTCTTGGGTCCGGCAGTTAGACGATTGGCACCCCTGCCAGTCATCCTGATGGCTGACCTTAACGCCAAGTCACAGGCGTGGGGAGGGGTGGCAACTGATGTGAAGGGCCGGGCGGTGGAGGAATGGGCGGTCGAGTTGGGGCTGTCCATTCTAAATGTTGGCACTGCCTATACGTGCGTGCGCCGCAGGGGGGGCTCTAGGGTAGACATAACACTTGCCACCCCTGACATCGCGAGCCGGACGAGCAATTGGCGAGTGCTAGAGGAGGAGACCCTATCGGACCACATGTACGTCCGATTTGAAGTCTCCTCCTCCACGGGACACGTGGCGCCCCATTCTTCTGGTAGCTCGGCCTTCCCACGGTGGGCCATCGCGAAATTGGACCAGGAGAGAGCGGAAGAGGCGGCCATCGTCCAAGCCTGGTGTGTGGGGAGTTCTCCGCCGCCCCTGGATGTAGATGACGGCGCCGCTCAACTGCGCTCCTCTATGACGGAGGTCTGCGACACAGCCATGCCGAGAGCACGCCGTCGGCCAAACCGCCGTCAGGTCTACTGGTGGTCCCAGGAGATTGCCGATCTCCGGACCACTAGTAATGCGGCACGGCGTACCTTTACGCGATACCGCCGCCGTGGCATCCGTGACCCGGCGGAAGAGGACCGCCTCTACTCTGTCTACCGGGAAACCAGAGTGACCCTTCAGACAGCCATATCAGAGGCCAAGGCTAGGGCGCGAGACGAGACCCTGGCTGAGCTAGACAGGGATCCGTGGGGGCGACCGTATCGTGCAGCACGAAACAAGCTCCGCGGACAAACGGCTCCTATCTCGGAGACTCTTGAGCCGGCCCTCCTGGAACGAGTCGTCGGGGAGCTCTTCCCAGGCCAAGAGGACCCCGCGTTGATGACCTCTCGTCGCTCTAGAGAGGAGCCAGTGGGCCCGCATGCTCCCCCAGTCTCCGACGCCGAGATGGAGCTAGCTCTTGAACGGCTTCGAGGCCGGAAGACTGCGCCTGGCCCGGATGGGGTGCCGGGTAAGGTCCTGCACCTCTTACTTAAGGAGAGGGAAAATGCGGATCGGCTTCGGGAACTGTTCAACCAAATCTTGACAACAGGGCAGTTCCCGAAACTTTGGAAGGTAGGGCACCTTTGCCTCCTGCAAAAGGAGGGTCGGGACCCGGACTCCCCAACCGCCTACAGGCCGATCGTCTTACTGGATGAGGCGGGGAAGATGATGGAGAGAGTGGTGGTCTCTCGCCTCGTCCACCACCTCACGGAGGAGGGTCCCGACCTCTCAGAGCGGCAATTCGGTTTCAGGGCCGGGCGTTCTACCATAGACGCCCTTTTAGCCCTGAAATCTTACACGGAGGAGGCTGTTGGGCAGGGAAAGAGGGCGCTGGCAATCTCGCTGGACATTGCGAACGCCTTCAACACCCTCCCCTTCAACGTAATATTGGAGGCACTCCGCTATCACGGGGTGCCTCCGTATCTTGTGAGGCTCCTTGCAGACTACCTCAGCAATAGAGAGGTGGTCTGCATAGACGGCCAAGGCGTACTTCACCGCCATCGAGTGTCCTGCGGGGTTCCACAGGGCTCGGTGCTTGGACCAGTCCTGTGGAACATTGGCTACGACAGTGTGCTCCGTGGCACACTCATGAGGGGTATGAGTGTGCTATGCTACGCGGACGACACGCTAGTCGTCGCCACGGGGAGCACCCTGGAGGAGACGGTGGTTCGGGCGGAGGTTGCAACCAACATGATCGTCGAGCGGATAGAGAGCCTGGGACTTAAAGTAGCTCCCCACAAAACAGAGGCCCTTCTGTTCCACGGGCCTCGACGTGGACCGCCCCCAGGCTCATATGTAGCAGTGGCGGGTGTCCGGGTATTGATCAAGGCCCAGATGAAGTATCTGGGCCTCGTGCTCGACGGTCGATGGGCCTTCCACTCTCACTTCGAGGGCCTGCTCCCTAAACTTGTGGGTGCGGCAGCAGCCTTGGGCCGTCTGCTGCCTAATCTGAGGGGCCCCAGCGCAGGATGCCGAAAACTGTACGCTGGGGTTATAAGGAGCATGGCCCTTTACGGAGCTCCCGTCTGGGTGGACTCTCTAGACAGAGAGAACCGAGGACTGCTGCGCCGCCCCCAGCGCATAATAGCGCTGAGGGCCATCAGGGGATACCGCACGGTATCCCACAGTGCGGCATGCCTCCTAGCGGGCTTTCCTCCCTGGGAGCTGGAGGCGGAAGTCCTCGACGCCGTATTCAAGTACAGATCGTCGAGGAGGCGAGCTGGAGAGCGCCCAGCCCCCGCAGAGGTCGCCCGCATCAGACTCCTAGCCTACGAGGAGCTAATGCGGCGCTGGGAGTCCGACCTGGCGACCCCCCTCTATGGCACTAGGACCATAGAGGCTGTTCGCCCGGTCCTTCGAGAGTGGGTCCAAAGGAGGCACGGCTTCCTCACCTTCCGGCTAGTGCAGGTGCTAACTGATCACGGCTGTTTCGGTTGGTACCTGTTCCGGATAGCGGGGAGGGAGCCGAACCCTGAGTGCCACGAGTGCAATGGGGCAGTGGACTCGGCCCAGCATACTCTAGAGGTGTGCCCGGCCTGGACTGCCCAGCGTCGCGCTCTGACCTCAGTGGTTGGCGGAGACCTCTCCCTCCCAAGTGTGGTGACAGCCATGCTCGGGAGTGAAAGGGCTTGGGAGGCAGTGGTATCCTTCTGTGAAGAGGTCATGGAGCAGAAGGAGACCGCGGAGCGGGCAAGGGAAGATAATCCCGAGGCCGGCCCGCTCCGGCGTAGACGGCCGGGAGGGAGGAGGAGGCGATACGCACGCCTCCTTCCCCCTCCCTAAGCGAGACCAGCAGGAGAAGAGCCGGGGGGCTCATCTCTTGCATTGCACGGTCTCGCCCGTCTAGGGGGGCTACCCTAGTGTACAGGGTTGCCCCCCTTCAAGCGTGGGAGGTCCAGCGCAAGGCTGGACCGTGCGTTGGCGCGACGTGGTAGAATCCAAAAGGGACCCCATGTCGCGCCGCTAAAACGCTGAGGGTACACCGCAGGTTTTTAGTGGGTAGGCTTGTCGGTTGTCAGCCGCTAGGGCTGACATTCGACAAGAGAGTCCCACATAACCCGTCGTCTCCCCCGGGACGGCGGGTATGCGTGATGCATTTTCCTGCGTAAAAAAAAAAAAAAAAAAAAAGGTTAGGTTAGGTTAGGTTAGGTTAGGTTAGGTTAGGTTAGGTTAGGTTAGGTTAGGTTAGGTTAGGTTAGGTTGGGGTGCTACAGAGTCACCTCCAAGAGCGACGGGGTGTTGCTTATTACATCTGGTTACGATCGGGTGTAAGGAGCAGCATCCTGTCCTGGTGCACCCTGGGCAACGGCAGTTAGGAATTGCCTTCGGGTAATTGCTAGCTGACGGCTGAACTCTGTCTGTGCTGCTCCTTGCACTACTATGTTAAGCATAGCGGTGCAGGGATGTGGTACGAAGCATACCGTAATCCGCAACGGGCTACCGGCGGAACGGGGGTCTAGTTTACCTGGACCGCGAGGCGGAAACCTCTTTAAATACTACCACGCGCGGCTCAGCCCGCCCATAGTCAGCCGCCGCTGACTGGCGGGTCGCCGGGCAACTCGTTACCCCGTGGGGGCCGAGGGCTGTCGGGGGCACTTCGTCCGGGCCGCGAGGAAGGACCACCTCACTAAAAAAACCCAGACATACCGTAACCCACCCTCACGGGTGGGCCGGGGGCTGTCGGGGCTTTTGTCCGGGCCGTGAGGAAGGAAAAACCTCTCTAAAAAACCCTTGCAAACCGTTACCCCAATCGGGGCCGGGGGCCTTTCTGGGCCGCGAGGATGGTAAACTCAATAAAACTTCCCCCTAGTCCTGGAGTCTGCAAGGGGGCTCTAGGGCGTATGACTGGTAGGGTTACATACCGGTCGATTTCCTTGCACCATACCGTTCTGCCCTTTTCAGGGCGGGGCGGGGGCCCTGCTTGCCAGGGCTGCGGGGAGTAAACCCCAAAGGGAGCGTTTGGGGGCTGGGTCTGTTGCGGTGGAGTCTCGGTGGGGAAATGGGGTGTGCGCGGCTTCTTCGGTGCTGTCTGGTGAGGTCGTGTCCTCCCTGGTTAATGCCGTCGCAGTCTCTTAGCATCCCAGGACCTTTAACCGGTACTGTACCCCTTCAGCCCTAGACATCAAATGCTCTCAAAAATCCTCCAATTCCCGTCGTTGGGGCGCCCTGCGGGGCCTTGCGTGGCGACGGGGTCTCTGGATGGCAGAGTGGTTGGCAGAGTTGGATCAACCGGCAAGCGGCCACCCCGTGGTTTCCCGCCTCCTCGGGAGTAAGTAGGGTTACTCAGCTACACCGAGATCTCTGGCTGGATGGACCGTTTATATCTCTCGGACTCGTGGGAATTCTATGGACAATTCAAAACACTCGGGGAATTTAGGGGGGAAGAAGAGCAAGGAGCCCACCTTCGAATCTCGCCTTAAGGGCATGTTTGGTGGTACCTCCAAAACGACAGGGAAGAAAAGCAGCCAAGCTGCGAAACAGAGTGCAGAGCCCAAGACTCAGCCTAGCACGAGCGCTTCCAGTAAGCCTGGTGCCGGAGGAAAGGCAGATGAGGGCAAATCAAGTAGTGACACAGAGGAAAAAAGCAGCAGTGTGCTGAAGGAGAAGGAAAGACCAAGAAGTAGAGACAGCTCCCGCTCAAGCGGTGGAGCTAGGAAAAAGGAGAAAGAGAAAGAGTCGGGAGATAGCGCCGAGTCCAACAAAACGCCTACCTGGGAAGACACGTATTTCGCCGATGACGACTACGAGCTCTACTCAGGATGCAGCGAAGACATTGGCGATAGCAGACCTGGCTCGAAGAGAAAGTTTCTTGTGATGGGTGACGCCATGTCACCCGCTGGAAACCCCATTGACAGCTGTATTATACCCGGTACACCTCAAGCCAAGAAGTTTGCTGGAGGAGGACGAGGTAAAACGTCTACAGCTGGAAGAGGAAAACCCCGCCAAAGAGTCGACTCCGAGGGCTTCAGTGACCCCGAGATGCGATACAAGTGGGAGTTACAAAAGGCAAGAGAAGAGTTGGCGCTGTATACGCCCTCCCCTGAACCAAGCCAGACCAATTCGGACAACACTCGAGTGCTTCCGACACCTCCGGTTCTCAGTGCTGGCGCCAGAGACTCCGCTCTGATGCCGCCACCTGAATCACCATCGACGTCTCGCACGCCGTCGGCTACCAGGAGAAGAAGAGAAGCGATAGAGGACATGCCCTCTGAGATGGGTCCTCCCGATCTATCCGGCGACCTGTACCTCAAAATACAGGGCTGCTGTGACTGGATTCGGGACTTAGCTTTGACCTCGAAGAACCTCAAGGGCACCGTTGTGCGCGACTTCAAGAAGGCCGCAACCGACATCGAGTCCGCCGCGTACGTTATGCGAAACCGCACCGTGACCAGCGAGAACTGCACGCTGGAAATGGAGCTCGCCCACGTCCGCGACCAGCTCACCGCAACACGATGCAGAGAGGAGCGACTTCGCAAGGAAATGGCAACGATGAGAGCCGAGAACCAACACCTCTCGGCTGAAATCAGCACTCTCAAGGCTGAGATCAAGAACATCCGAGAGCAGGGTGGCTTCCGCGCCCTCTCTCAGACATCCACTTTGGAGCCATCACACCCCGTAGAGGACAACAGAGTTGAGGAGTTCACTCGCTCCATCCTCCTTCACGTGGGCCAAATGATTAAGGAGAGCTTCGAGGCATACGACGCAAAGCGCATCCCTGCTTCCCAGAGCATGCATCCTCCTCTGGAGCCAGAGACGCGCGAGCCCGCGGTTAGCCAGGCTAGTGCTCCGACACCTCAACCCAACAAGGGCAAAGGGAAGGGCAAAGGAAAATCCTCCAACCCGGCGGCTGCTCCTGCGCCTGCCCCAACTGCCACCCCGATGGAAACGACAACTACTCAGGCCGAAGCATGGACCGAAGTAGTCAAAAGAAGGACAACGCGCAAGCATGGATCCGGCTCCTATTCTGCAGTTCCAGCCGTTTCACAACCCGCACAATCCGCCAAAGTGGCTGAATCCACCAAGAAGAGGAAGGCGAGGCGGAAGAAGACCCAGGTTGCTTCAACACCGGGAACTTCCTCTGCACCGACAACAGCGGCGAAGGCCAAACCCGCCACGTCCAGCGGGCCGAAGCCCTCGAGTAAATTTGGGAATCCCTCCAGACTACGGGCCCCGCGATCAGCGGCGGTGGTCCTTGAAATGCGGCCGGAGGGCCTAGCTGCGGGACTGAGTATCAAGAGTTTCCTCAGAGAAGCCAAGGACCGTATTAACCTGTGGGATCTCGGCATAGGTGACCGCCTTCGTTTTAAGGTGTCTACTCCTACCGGGAACACAATTTTGGAAATCGACGCCCTGGCGGGGCAGAGTGTGGACGAGGCAAACCAGAAAGCAGATGTCTTCGCTGCCAAACTTGCCAAAATCTACCCGCCGGAGATGATCAAGATCACGAGACCTGTCAAGTCTACGGACATTAGGCTGACGGGCCTCGACAGTTCCGTCACAGCCGAGGAGGTCGCTGCAGCAGTGGCTAAGGCTGGGGAGTGTGAAGCGGCGCAAGTTCGAGTGGGCCAAATTTCGAAGAGCGACTGGGGCGGTGCGGTCATTGTGCGCTGCCCAGTCATGGTAGCCAAGAAGCTGGCGAACAGCCGGATAATTGTGGGGTGGATCTCAGCAAGAGCTGTCTTGCTCAAGCCAAGACCCCTGCGCTGCTCGCGGTGCCTAGGCGAGGGCCACGGCCGAGTTAGGTGCGCCGCGGTTGAAGACCGCAGCAACACGTGCCTACGCTGCGGCGAAATCGGCCACAAAGCTGCCGGTTGCACTAAGCAGGTCCGCTGCATCCTGTGTGCCAACATTGGCAAGGAGGACAACCATCGTCTGGGAACTCGCGATTGTCCCCAACCGAAGAAGAAACCGAAGACGCAACCCCCGGTCGAGGACCCTGACGCGCGAAGCGAACGCGATCGCACGCATACTCGCGAGGGCTCCCGGAGGGCGAGAGAGAAGTCTGCGAGTGCTGCGGAAGTACGGGAACGTAGTCCCGTACATCTCTCTTCGAGACCAAGAGGGACGGATGCGGGGGCGTCCGTCTCCTCCAGCTGATTGGTCTGAGTGGCGCGTGTGCGGTGTACCCGCGCGCCTCTCTATGAGTGGATAGGGCAGAATGCCTAAGAGAGAGCTAAGGAGCCGTGCTGCGCGGCGGACCTGAGTAGAATTCAGACGAGAACCTCTGGCCGTCACGATCAGCACGAGAGGTACACGGAGGGTGGTTTAGTGGGTATTGTTCGTTAAATAGGACGAGTCCCACATACCCCTGTCGACGTCCCCGCAGTCGACAGGGCATGCGTGAATGCATTCCCCCGCCTAAAAAAAAAAAAAAAAAAAAAAAAGGTTAGGTTAGGTTAGGTTAGGTTAGGTTAGGTTAGGTTAGGTTAGGTTAGGTTAGGTTAGGTTAGGTTAGGTTAGGTTAGGTTAGGTTAGGTTAGTGGTTGGATAGCTTAGTAGAGGAAACACACGCCCGGTAATCCGAGGTCGTGGGAGCCGCGGTCCCCAGTGGTGGAGGTCGAGTTGCCCGAGATGGGCGAGATTCGGGCCTGCAAGGTCGTTGTGGACCGGTTGGTCATCGGAGACAGTGGTTCTACGTCAGACGTCGAGATGCCCTCCACACCGTTGAGGAAACGTCAGCAGAGCAACTTCTTCGACGACATGAATAGTGAGGAGGATCTTCTGCCGGCTCCGAAGATTAATTCGGCCCGCCGTGGCAAGGCAAAGTCCGGAGGCGTACAGCGGGCCAGACTCTTTCTAAAAGAGAGGCTAGAGGAACTTGACGAGGCCGAGTTCACGGCGGACCTCGATAAGCGGGCCAAGGCCAACCTCATTGGCCGAGACAAGAGCCGAACTCCCATTTCCACGCCTGGACCTACGGATCTCTTGGACCCAAAAGCCCAGATCGTCCATGAGTCGCTAGACCTGGAACAGCTGCGGGCGCGCGGTGGACTCTTCTGCACCGAAGTCCTCCGCGTTTCTTCAAAGTCGGGTAATTTGCAAGGCCCTATGCAGGGTGCCTTGAATAGAGCGGCCACCAACCTGACCAGCATTATCGACACGCTGGCTTACCGCTCGGAAACGGAGGAAAATCGCCGACTCCGAGTCGATAACGGTAATCTCAGGCGGGAGGTTGACAACCTCCGAAAAGAGGTTAATGCACTGAAGCAGGACCTGACGAAACTCTCTGCTAATGCAAGGAGTAAGAAGCCTACTCCGGCAGCTGGCACAAGCGCTGCTACCCCAGAGACGCTGGAGGTAGCCACCGCCCAGAGGGATCCCGAGCCTCAGGCTTCATCCTCGGATGTACAACTCCCCCAGGGTGCCCTATGTGCTCAGTCCATAGAGGAGCTGCTACAGCTGGCGTGCAAGAGGGCTATCGATTCAGCCGCTCAGCTCATCGACGCCAGGCTAGGAGAGATTGAAAGCCGCCTGCCTCCTCAGGCGACCTTGCGTCCCCCACTTGCGGCTGACACCAGAAGGGTGATGACAGCCGCTCCTAACCCGGCTGGACCCAAAGCGCAGCGAGCGCCAGTGGCCCCCGCTAAGGTGACAAAGGAGGCCTCACCTTCGGTGGCGCCGGCCTCCACTCCTTCGGTGGGAGACTGGGCAACTGTGGTGCGCCGAGGAAAGAAGGGGAAGAATCCCCCAACAACTGTGTCGGCAGCCCAGCCGGGCCCTTCGGTCCCTTCGGCTCCCAAAGCCGCCCCCAAGCCGAAAGTCAAACTGACTCCCCCGCGCACTGCAGCGATCATCGTAACGCTGCAGCCAGAGGCAGCACAAAGGGGCACTACCTACAAGGCAGTGCTTACCAAGGCAAAGGCCGCTGTCGATCTTCCCGAGCTCGGGATCCCACACCTTAAGGTGCACGACTCGGCAACCGGAGCGCGCCTTATTGAGGTATCTGGCGCAGAGTGCCGCGAAAAGGCGGATAAACTGGCCACAAAACTAACCGAAGTCCTCGGTGGTGAAGCCCGGGTCTCCAGGCCTGAGAAACGCGCGGAGGTGCGCATTTCTGGCCTGGACGAATCCGTGACGAAGGAGGAGGTGGTGGCTGCAGTGGCCAGCAAAACCGGATGCTCTCCTGCTTCGATCAGAGCAGGAGAAATCCATCCCGGCACCCGGGGCTTAGGGGCCTTGACAGTCTCTTGCCCGCTAGCGGCAGTCAAGGCCCTGTCTGAGGCCGGTCGCTTCTTAGTCGGCTGGACCTCAGCGCGTGTGCAGGTTCTAGAGGCGCGCCCCATGCGCTGCTTCAAGTGCATGGGGATAGGGCACACGCGAATGCTGTGCCCGTCCTCGGCGGAACGTAGTGGCCTGTGCTTCCGGTGTGGCAATCCGGGGCACAAGTCATCCGAATGCTCGGCGACCGCGCACTGCGTTGCCTGCGCCGAGTCCGGGCGCGATGCTGGCCATGTCATGGGGGGGAGGAATTGCAATCCCCCCTCAACAAGAGGAAAGGTGGCTTCGAAGCCCTCCACCAGAACGGAGGAGCGCCCCGAGCGGTGCGAGGAGGTAGAGATGATCGATGGCTAATCGACATATCCACCTCCTCCAGGGGAACCTTAACCACGCCGCTGGGTCCCAGGATCTCTTCCTCCAAGCCCTAGCGGAGTGGGATATTGACGTTGCGGTGGCTTCGGAGCCTTACTGGGTTCCCCCTCAACCGCACTGGCTAGGCAGCGCCACAGGGGACGTGGCAGTTCTTGGTCGAACTGGGCCTACCTCAACCCCCCTGACTCTAAGGGAGCGCGGCCCCGGCTACGTGTCGGCTAAGTGGGGGAAATACGCAATTGTCGGATGCTATTTCTCCCCTAACAAATCCCTGACAGAGTTTGAGGCCTACCTCCGCGCCTTGGGCCCAGTGGTCAGACGGCTGGCGCCTCTTCAGGTCATCGTAATGGGTGACCTGAACGCTAAGTCGCAGGCATGGGGTGGCGTGGCCACCGACGTAAAAGGTAGGGCCCTTGAGGTTTGGTTGGCGGAACTGGGGCTGTCCATCCTCAATGTCGGGACGGCCTACACCTGTGTGCGGCCCCGAGGCGGGTCAAGGGTGGACGTCTCATTCGCCACCCCGGGAGTTGCCCGCTACGTCGTTAATTGGCGGGTGGTTGAAGAGGAGACTCTCTCGGACCATCAGTACGTCCGTTTCGAGATCTCCTCGTCTCGTTTTTTTTTTTTTTTTTTTTTTTTTTCTTATTCCCACTAGCATGGGGGCCAGTGCCTTTTCTTCATCTTAGTTTTATATTTCTTGGGCTATTTCAATGTAAAAAAAAAGAAGTTTTTTGAAAAATTATTGTTCAGGAGAATTTGGTCGAGTATTTATATGTGCGAAAGTGTGCAAATTTTGTTTCTGTAAATTTTTTGCTTTATTTGTTTATACTATATTTTTATTATCTTCATATGTACTGGTTATCCTTAATTTACTATTTATGTATATTTTAAATTCTTATATTTACTATTTATGTATCCTCATATTTACTATTTATGTATGTTTTTGTTTTTACTATATTTTCTAAGTTATGCCAATTTATCTTCTAACTCCAAAAATGTTTGTCCTATACACTATTTACTATTTCTTTGCTTTATTTATATTTGTCTTTTAATCTTTGTTGTTAACGTGCATTTATATTCCCATTATATAATGTACAAGTTGTATTTTGATTTTCTTTTGTGTTTATTTGCAAATTTTTTCTTAATTTAATTTTATGTTTTTTAGGTATTAATCTGATTATTGTATTTTTAATTTTATTGCCAAAGTTTTGGTTGTATTTCTTAATTCCGGAAGTAGGGTTTTCAGGGTATAGGACTCCTTCTATCCACCGTCTATAGCGCGATATCAATTTGTCAAGCGTATCGTACAAGATTCGCTTGACAAATAACACCGGGCGCCGTTTTTTGGCTTGACGAACAGTGTAGAGCTGCTCCAACCCGAACTTTCTGGACTGGGTCCGCGCCCCGTTATCCCTCAGAGATACTGGTGCGCCGACTTCTCCCTCTGTTGTAATAACTTCGAACAGTTGTGGGCCGTTATTCTCGCGCTGGGACAGCTCTACACCGTTGATGCTGTATTCAAGCAGTGTAACATGCGGCGTTACAGTGCTGCGCTTCAGGGTAGCGATTCGGTTCTTTATCATTCTCCGGGAATCGCCTTTCTTTACATTGTAAAGAGAGTCCATCATCCCGGACAGTGATAAAGCCGAGTTTAGGGACCTGACTCTATACGCCTTAGCTTTGCTTTGAACAAAGCTCCGCTGCAGGTTCTCTTTTGTGAGGAACGCGTTTATTTTGCTCCCTGTGTTTTTGCCCGGTACAACTTTAGCAATACGCCACTGTGGACCGCGCTATGCTATCCCATTTACGTCGTACCGGGCAATCTGAGCTGAAAGCGTTGTGCTCAGCGTCTCCCAGCTTGGCAATTTGGCAGTTCCGGCATGCCGGGGGCTCGGCGGCAAGATAGCCGGCGCACTGCGAGCGGAGGTGTGCGCCTCCGCAGTGCGAGCACGAGTCCTCGGCTTCCCTGCAGACCTTCTTACTGTGTCCATATGACAGGCAGCGCGAGCACTGGACCAGTGGAGACTGATCTTCTGCCTTAAGGCGCTGCATGTCTATATGGACACATTTTGCCTCTACCAGTAGTTGCCAAGCGAGCGGCGACACGCTGAGCACAACGTGCATTTGGTGGGGGTTTCTTGCGTTCTTCCTATACCGGATGACAGCCCTACATTCATCCTCTTTTAGATCTTTAAAAATGTTTTTATTTTGTGTGTATAGGGCTTTTAAAATTTCTTCTTCGCTATTGTGTTTGTTTACGTTTTTTATAATTATGAGAGGGTCTTTATTTTTAATATCTTCCACTTTAAGTTTTAAGTTTTTACCGTCATTTAAAATTTTGTTCTTAATTTTTTCTACCTCTGCCTTTGTTTTGCATCCCAATATTACCTTTTGATCTCTCCCTTTTCTGATCCTATCTATTTTAAAACCTTCCTCTTTTGCCCTAACGACTGTCCTAATTTTTTCCAAAACTTCTTCCCCCGTCTCCATTTTATTTTCTGATGTAATTATTAGCGAGTGCACCGCTGCATGCTCCGGAGATTTAATCTTCGGAGCAGCAGCGGCTACACTCGCGTAACTCATTTTATGGCTTACTTCTGACTGACCCCTCTCTATTACCTCCTTCAACTTCTGCATCTCTAGCCTACTTTCCTCCATCAGTCTACTATGATCCTTCATTCTTTCTATCAGTTCATTTTCCACCCTCACTCTTTCGGCCTCCTTCTCGCCATCGACCTTACTCCCCTTCTCCTTCTCGGGCTCTAGAGTCCCGCTGGTCCTGTCCGGTTCCTTCCTGTCCGCAGTCCTCTCCAACTCCGCCTCTTTTACTAGCACATACAGCCTCTCGAGGGCCGCCGTAACCTCCACCTTAATGTCGGTTCTAATGTTTTTAGAATGCCGCAGGTGGAGTTTCGACTTCGTTAACATGGCTTTCGCCTCCGTCGTACGGTTGATATATTTCGGCTCGACCCTCGGGGAGACACTGAATGTCTCGGCTGATGGTCGGCGGGCGGCAGTCGGTCTGGAGTCCTGCGTCAGGGTCTTGGCTTTTGTGGGGCGGGCAGCAGGGACCACCTTCCTGGGTGATTCCGGGGATTTGGGGTTTCCAGCCACCTTCCCTGCCTCCCATTCCCCGGTGAGCCGTCGGACCAGCGATTCTCGCTTCGAGCTAGCATTGGAGGGCAGATCCGTCTCTCGGCTGTGGTGGGCGATGACCGAAGAGCCAGTCGCTTTGTCACTGTCGTGAGGGCTGATGGGGTCAGCCTTCGACTTGTCCACTGTCATCCTCTTCACAGGGGTATGAATCCCGAACATGATAGTGGGAAAGCGTCGATTATTGATAAATTAGGTTAAAAATACCGTCGTATAAACGGTATGTGTAAAAATAAGAAATAAAATTAAATATGCTAAAAACTTAAAACTACTAATAGCAGCACAATAGTGCTGTTATTACCTAAACCTAACTAACCTAAAACTTAAAAACAAACTCCCGATGCCCTCGAGGTTGCCACCTAAGCTCTCAGTCAAAAACGAAGAAAAAATTTTGTCACAACCTAACCGAGCTTAGGTGGTAAAGCAGGTAAGGGAGGGTGAGAGGGCGAATTTTTTGCCCTTTATGACGTCCTAGGGGTCCAAAAGGGGTGTCTAAAGATTCGTCTCGTCGAGACGGACAATATTGTCAAACTACGGAACCGGGGTGCCGTAGAAAATTTTGAAGTTATGGTCAAAAAACTGAAATTCAGTACTTTCAAAAATTTATTGTAAAATCCAGGAGCGTCGCAGCGTGCTGAAATTGACGGCGTCTAGCTCGTATGGACTGGATCTACAAGATAAGCCGAAAAAATTTTGAAAAACGAACAAAAATTTTCAAAGTTCAAAATTTAGTATGGAATTTTTCTAAGTCAATATCAAAATACGTAAAAAAGCCAAAAATGTATGTAAATAAGATTTTTTGACGCTTCTTTCGCTGAAACTATATAGAATCTACCAATTAAAAACTATTAGAAGCGCAAAAGTGACTGTATTTCAGTTTTCAGTAGTGTTTTTAAGTTAATTTTGTTTCCGACAGTCACTTACCAAGTAACCTCGGTATCAAAGAAATCGAATATTTTGCCTGAAAAATGCGAATTTACGCCCTTTATGACGTCCTAGGGGTCCAAAAGGGGTGTCTAAAGATTCGTCTCGTCGAGACGGACAATATTGTCAAACTACGGAACCGGGGTGCCGTAGAAAATTTTGAAGTTATGGTCAAAAAACTGAAATTCAGTACTTTCAAAAATTTATTGTAAAATCCAGGAGCGTCGCAGCGTGCTGAAATTGACGGCGTCTAGCTCGTATGGACTGGATCTACAAGATAAGCCGAAAAAATTTTGAAAAACGAACAAAAATTTTCAAAGTTCAAAATTTAGTATGGAATTTTTCTAAGTCAATATCAAAATACGTAAAAAAGCCAAAAATGTATGTAAATAAGATTTTTTGACGCTTCTTTCGCTGAAACTAAATAGAATCTACTGATTAGAATATATTAGAAGCGCAACAATGACTGTATTTCAGTTTTCAGTAGTGTTTTTAAGTTAATTTTGTTTCCGACAGTCACTTACCAAGTAACCTCGGTATCAAAGAAATCGAATATTTTGCCTGAAAATTGCGAATTTACGCCCTTTATGACGTCCTAGGGGTCCAAAAGGGGTGTCTAAAGATTCGTCTCGTCGAGACGGACAATATTGTCAAACTACGGAACCGGGGTGCCGTAGAAAAATTTAAAGTTATGGTCAAAAAACTGAAATTCAGTACTTTCAAAAATTTATTGTAAATTCCAGGAGCGTCGCAGCGTGCTGAAATCGACGGCGTCTAGCTCGTATGGACTGGATCTACAAGATGAACTGAAAAAATTTTGAAAAACGGACCAAAAATTTCAAAGTTTAAAATTTAGTATGAGAATTTTCTAAGTCAATATCAAAATTACGAAAAATCGCCAAAAATGCAAGTAATTAAGATTTTTTGTCGCTTCTTTCGCTGAAACTAAATAGAATCTACTGATTAGAATATATTAGAAGCGCAACAATGACTGTATTTCAGTTTTCAGTAGTGTTTTTAAGTTAATTTTGTTTCCGACAGTCACTTACCAAGTAACCTCGGTATCAAAGAAATCGAATATTTTGCCTGAAAATTGCGAATTTACGCCCTTTATGACGTCCTAGGGGTCCAAAAGGGGTGTCTAAAGATTCGTCTCGTCGAGACGGACAATATTGTCAAACTACGGAACCGGGGTGCCGTAGAAAAATTTAAAGTTATGGTCAAAAAACTGAAATTCAGTACTTTCAAAAATTTATTGTAAATTCCAGGAGCGTCGCAGCGTGCTGAAATCGACGGCGTCTAGCTCGTATGGACTGGATCTACAAGATGAACTGAAAAAATTTTGAAAAACGGACCAAAAATTTCAAAGTTTAAAATTTAGTATGAGAATTTTCTAAGTCAATATCAAAATTACGAAAAATCGCCAAAAATGCAAGTAATTAAGATTTTTTGTCGCTTCTTTCGCTGAAACTAAATAGAATCTACTGATTAGAATATATTAGAAGCGCAACAATGACTGTATTTCAGTTTTCAGTAGTGTTTTTAAGTTAATTTTGTTTCCGACAGTCACTTACCAAGTAACCTCGGTATCAAAGAAATCGAATATTTTGCCTGAAAATTGCGAATTTACGCCCTTTATGACGTCCTAGGGGTCCAAAAGGGGTGTCTAAAGATTCGTCTCGTCGAGACGGACAATATTGTCAAACTACGGAACCGGGGTGCCGTAGAAAAATTTAAAGTTATGGTCAAAAAACTGAAATTCAGTACTTTCAAAAATTTATTGTAAATTCCAGGAGCGTCGCAGCGTGCTGAAATCGACGGCGTCTAGCTCGTATGGACTGGATCTACAAGATGAACTGAAAAAATTTTGAAAAACGGACCAAAAATTTCAAAGTTTAAAATTTAGTATGAGAATTTTCTAAGTCAATATCAAAATTACGAAAAATCGCCAAAAATGCAAGTAATTAAGATTTTTTGTCGCTTCTTTCGCTGAAACTAAATAGAATCTACTGATTAGAATATATTAGAAGCGCAACAATGACTGTATTTCAGTTTTCAGTAGTGTTTTTAAGTTAATTTTGTTTCCGACAGTCACTTACCAAGTAACCTCGGTATCAAAGAAATCGAATATTTTGCCTGAAAATTGCGAATTTACGCCCTTTATGACGTCCTAGGGGTCCAAAAGGGGTGTCTAAAGATTCGTCTCGTCGAGACGGACAATATTGTCAAACTACGGAACCGGGGTGCCGTAGAAAAATTTAAAGTTATGGTCAAAAAACTGAAATTCAGTACTTTCAAAAATTTATTGTAAATTCCAGGAGCGTCGCAGCGTGCTGAAATCGACGGCGTCTAGCTCGTATGGACTGGATCTACAAGATGAACTGAAAAAATTTTGAAAAACGGACCAAAAATTTCAAAGTTTAAAATTTAGTATGAGAATTTTCTAAGTCAATATCAAAATTACGAAAAATCGCCAAAAATGCAAGTAATTAAGATTTTTTGTCGCTTCTTTCGCTGAAACTAAATAGAATCTACTGATTAGAATATATTAGAAGCGCAACAATGACTGTATTTCAGTTTTCAGTAGTGTTTTTAAGTTAATTTTGTTTCCGACAGTCACTTACCAAGTAACCTCGGTATCAAAGAAATCGAATATTTTGCCTGAAAATTGCGAATTTACGCCCTTTATGACGTCCTAGGGGTCCAAAAGGGGTGTCTAAAGATTCGTCTCGTCGAGACGGACAATATTGTCAAACTACGGAACCGGGGTGCCGTAGAAAAATTTAAAGTTATGGTCAAAAAACTGAAATTCAGTACTTTCAAAAATTTATTGTAAATTCCAGGAGCGTCGCAGCGTGCTGAAATCGACGGCGTCTAGCTCGTATGGACTGGATCTACAAGATGAACTGAAAAAATTTTGAAAAACGGACCAAAAATTTCAAAGTTTAAAATTTAGTATGAGAATTTTCTAAGTCAATATCAAAATTACGAAAAATCGCCAAAAATGCAAGTAATTAAGATTTTTTGTCGCTTCTTTCGCTGAAACTAAATAGAATCTACTGATTAGAATATATTAGAAGCGCAACAATGACTGTATTTCAGTTTTCAGTAGTGTTTTTAAGTTAATTTTGTTTCCGACAGTCACTTACCAAGTAACCTCGGTATCAAAGAAATCGAATATTTTGCCTGAAAATTGCGAATTTACGCCCTTTATGACGTCCTAGGGGTCCAAAAGGGGTGTCTAAAGATTCGTCTCGTCGAGACGGACAATATTGTCAAACTACGGAACCGGGGTGCCGTAGAAAAATTTAAAGTTATGGTCAAAAAACTGAAATTCAGTACTTTCAAAAATTTATTGTAAATTCCAGGAGCGTCGCAGCGTGCTGAAATCGACGGCGTCTAGCTCGTATGGACTGGATCTACAAGATGAACTGAAAAAATTTTGAAAAACGGACCAAAAATTTCAAAGTTTAAAATTTAGTATGAGAATTTTCTAAGTCAATATCAAAATTACGAAAAATCGCCAAAAATGCAAGTAATTAAGATTTTTTGTCGCTTCTTTCGCTGAAACTAAATAGAATCTACTGATTAGAATATATTAGAAGCGCAACAATGACTGTATTTCAGTTTTCAGTAGTGTTTTTAAGTTAATTTTGTTTCCGACAGTCACTTACCAAGTAACCTCGGTATCAAAGAAATCGAATATTTTGCCTGAAAATTGCGAATTTACGCCCTTTATGACGTCCTAGGGGTCCAAAAGGGGTGTCTAAAGATTCGTCTCGTCGAGACGGACAATATTGTCAAACTACGGAACCGGGGTGCCGTAGAAAAATTTAAAGTTATGGTCAAAAAACTGAAATTCAGTACTTTCAAAAATTTATTGTAAATTCCAGGAGCGTCGCAGCGTGCTGAAATCGACGGCGTCTAGCTCGTATGGACTGGATCTACAAGATGAACTGAAAAAATTTTGAAAAACGGACCAAAAATTTCAAAGTTTAAAATTTAGTATGAGAATTTTCTAAGTCAATATCAAAATTACGAAAAATCGCCAAAAATGCAAGTAATTAAGATTTTTTGTCGCTTCTTTCGCTGAAACTAAATAGAATCTACTGATTAGAATATATTAGAAGCGCAACAATGACTGTATTTCAGTTTTCAGTAGTGTTTTTAAGTTAATTTTGTTTCCGACAGTCACTTACCAAGTAACCTCGGTATCAAAGAAATCGAATATTTTGCCTGAAAATTGCGAATTTACGCCCTTTATGACGTCCTAGGGGTCCAAAAGGGGTGTCTAAAGATTCGTCTCGTCGAGACGGACAATATTGTCAAACTACGGAACCGGGGTGCCGTAGAAAAATTTAAAGTTATGGTCAAAAAACTGAAATTCAGTACTTTCAAAAATTTATTGTAAATTCCAGGAGCGTCGCAGCGTGCTGAAATCGACGGCGTCTAGCTCGTATGGACTGGATCTACAAGATGAACTGAAAAAATTTTGAAAAACGGACCAAAAATTTCAAAGTTTAAAATTTAGTATGAGAATTTTCTAAGTCAATATCAAAATTACGAAAAATCGCCAAAAATGCAAGTAATTAAGATTTTTTGTCGCTTCTTTCGCTGAAACTAAATAGAATCTACTGATTAGAATATATTAGAAGCGCAACAATGACTGTATTTCAGTTTTCAGTAGTGTTTTTAAGTTAATTTTGTTTCCGACAGTCACTTACCAAGTAACCTCGGTATCAAAGAAATCGAATATTTTGCCTGAAAATTGCGAATTTACGCCCTTTATGACGTCCTAGGGGTCCAAAAGGGGTGTCTAAAGATTCGTCTCGTCGAGACGGACAATATTGTCAAACTACGGAACCGGGGTGCCGTAGAAAAATTTAAAGTTATGGTCAAAAAACTGAAATTCAGTACTTTCAAAAATTTATTGTAAATTCCAGGAGCGTCGCAGCGTGCTGAAATCGACGGCGTCTAGCTCGTATGGACTGGATCTACAAGATGAACTGAAAAAATTTTGAAAAACGGACCAAAAATTTCAAAGTTTAAAATTTAGTATGAGAATTTTCTAAGTCAATATCAAAATTACGAAAAATCGCCAAAAATGCAAGTAATTAAGATTTTTTGTCGCTTCTTTCGCTGAAACTAAATAGAATCTACTGATTAGAATATATTAGAAGCGCAACAATGACTGTATTTCAGTTTTCAGTAGTGTTTTTAAGTTAATTTTGTTTCCGACAGTCACTTACCAAGTAACCTCGGTATCAAAGAAATCGAATATTTTGCCTGAAAATTGCGAATTTACGCCCTTTATGACGTCCTAGGGGTCCAAAAGGGGTGTCTAAAGATTCGTCTCGTCGAGACGGACAATATTGTCAAACTACGGAACCGGGGTGCCGTAGAAAAATTTAAAGTTATGGTCAAAAAACTGAAATTCAGTACTTTCAAAAATTTATTGTAAATTCCAGGAGCGTCGCAGCGTGCTGAAATCGACGGCGTCTAGCTCGTATGGACTGGATCTACAAGATGAACTGAAAAAATTTTGAAAAACGGACCAAAAATTTCAAAGTTTAAAATTTAGTATGAGAATTTTCTAAGTCAATATCAAAATTACGAAAAATCGCCAAAAATGCAAGTAATTAAGATTTTTTGTCGCTTCTTTCGCTGAAACTAAATAGAATCTACTGATTAGAATATATTAGAAGCGCAACAATGACTGTATTTCAGTTTTCAGTAGTGTTTTTAAGTTAATTTTGTTTCCGACAGTCACTTACCAAGTAACCTCGGTATCAAAGAAATCGAATATTTTGCCTGAAAATTGCGAATTTACGCCCTTTATGACGTCCTAGGGGTCCAAAAGGGGTGTCTAAAGATTCGTCTCGTCGAGACGGACAATATTGTCAAACTACGGAACCGGGGTGCCGTAGAAAAATTTAAAGTTATGGTCAAAAAACTGAAATTCAGTACTTTCAAAAATTTATTGTAAATTCCAGGAGCGTCGCAGCGTGCTGAAATCGACGGCGTCTAGCTCGTATGGACTGGATCTACAAGATGAACTGAAAAAATTTTGAAAAACGGACCAAAAATTTCAAAGTTTAAAATTTAGTATGAGAATTTTCTAAGTCAATATCAAAATTACGAAAAATCGCCAAAAATGCAAGTAATTAAGATTTTTTGTCGCTTCTTTCGCTGAAACTAAATAGAATCTACTGATTAGAATATATTAGAAGCGCAACAATGACTGTATTTCAGTTTTCAGTAGTGTTTTTAAGTTAATTTTGTTTCCGACAGTCACTTACCAAGTAACCTCGGTATCAAAGAAATCGAATATTTTGCCTGAAAATTGCGAATTTACGCCCTTTATGACGTCCTAGGGGTCCAAAAGGGGTGTCTAAAGATTCGTCTCGTCGAGACGGACAATATTGTCAAACTACGGAACCGGGGTGCCGTAGAAAAATTTAAAGTTATGGTCAAAAAACTGAAATTCAGTACTTTCAAAAATTTATTGTAAATTCCAGGAGCGTCGCAGCGTGCTGAAATCGACGGCGTCTAGCTCGTATGGACTGGATCTACAAGATGAACTGAAAAAATTTTGAAAAACGGACCAAAAATTTCAAAGTTTAAAATTTAGTATGAGAATTTTCTAAGTCAATATCAAAATTACGAAAAATCGCCAAAAATGCAAGTAATTAAGATTTTTTGTCGCTTCTTTCGCTGAAACTAAATAGAATCTACTGATTAGAATATATTAGAAGCGCAACAATGACTGTATTTCAGTTTTCAGTAGTGTTTTTAAGTTAATTTTGTTTCCGACAGTCACTTACCAAGTAACCTCGGTATCAAAGAAATCGAATATTTTGCCTGAAAATTGCGAATTTACGCCCTTTATGACGTCCTAGGGGTCCAAAAGGGGTGTCTAAAGATTCGTCTCGTCGAGACGGACAATATTGTCAAACTACGGAACCGGGGTGCCGTAGAAAAATTTAAAGTTATGGTCAAAAAACTGAAATTCAGTACTTTCAAAAATTTATTGTAAATTCCAGGAGCGTCGCAGCGTGCTGAAATCGACGGCGTCTAGCTCGTATGGACTGGATCTACAAGATGAACTGAAAAAATTTTGAAAAACGGACCAAAAATTTCAAAGTTTAAAATTTAGTATGAGAATTTTCTAAGTCAATATCAAAATTACGAAAAATCGCCAAAAATGCAAGTAATTAAGATTTTTTGTCGCTTCTTTCGCTGAAACTAAATAGAATCTACTGATTAGAATATATTAGAAGCGCAACAATGACTGTATTTCAGTTTTCAGTAGTGTTTTTAAGTTAATTTTGTTTCCGACAGTCACTTACCAAGTAACCTCGGTATCAAAGAAATCGAATATTTTGCCTGAAAATTGCGAATTTACGCCCTTTATGACGTCCTAGGGGTCCAAAAGGGGTGTCTAAAGATTCGTCTCGTCGAGACGGACAATATTGTCAAACTACGGAACCGGGGTGCCGTAGAAAAATTTAAAGTTATGGTCAAAAAACTGAAATTCAGTACTTTCAAAAATTTATTGTAAATTCCAGGAGCGTCGCAGCGTGCTGAAATCGACGGCGTCTAGCTCGTATGGACTGGATCTACAAGATGAACTGAAAAAATTTTGAAAAACGGACCAAAAATTTCAAAGTTTAAAATTTAGTATGAGAATTTTCTAAGTCAATATCAAAATTACGAAAAATCGCCAAAAATGCAAGTAATTAAGATTTTTTGTCGCTTCTTTCGCTGAAACTAAATAGAATCTACTGATTAGAATATATTAGAAGCGCAACAATGACTGTATTTCAGTTTTCAGTAGTGTTTTTAAGTTAATTTTGTTTCCGACAGTCACTTACCAAGTAACCTCGGTATCAAAGAAATCGAATATTTTGCCTGAAAATTGCGAATTTACGCCCTTTATGACGTCCTAGGGGTCCAAAAGGGGTGTCTAAAGATTCGTCTCGTCGAGACGGACAATATTGTCAAACTACGGAACCGGGGTGCCGTAGAAAAATTTAAAGTTATGGTCAAAAAACTGAAATTCAGTACTTTCAAAAATTTATTGTAAATTCCAGGAGCGTCGCAGCGTGCTGAAATCGACGGCGTCTAGCTCGTATGGACTGGATCTACAAGATGAACTGAAAAAATTTTGAAAAACGGACCAAAAATTTCAAAGTTTAAAATTTAGTATGAGAATTTTCTAAGTCAATATCAAAATTACGAAAAATCGCCAAAAATGCAAGTAATTAAGATTTTTTGTCGCTTCTTTCGCTGAAACTAAATAGAATCTACTGATTAGAATATATTAGAAGCGCAACAATGACTGTATTTCAGTTTTCAGTAGTGTTTTTAAGTTAATTTTGTTTCCGACAGTCACTTACCAAGTAACCTCGGTATCAAAGAAATCGAATATTTTGCCTGAAAATTGCGAATTTACGCCCTTTATGACGTCCTAGGGGTCCAAAAGGGGTGTCTAAAGATTCGTCTCGTCGAGACGGACAATATTGTCAAACTACGGAACCGGGGTGCCGTAGAAAAATTTAAAGTTATGGTCAAAAAACTGAAATTCAGTACTTTCAAAAATTTATTGTAAATTCCAGGAGCGTCGCAGCGTGCTGAAATCGACGGCGTCTAGCTCGTATGGACTGGATCTACAAGATGAACTGAAAAAATTTTGAAAAACGGACCAAAAATTTCAAAGTTTAAAATTTAGTATGAGAATTTTCTAAGTCAATATCAAAATTACGAAAAATCGCCAAAAATGCAAGTAATTAAGATTTTTTGTCGCTTCTTTCGCTGAAACTAAATAGAATCTACTGATTAGAATATATTAGAAGCGCAACAATGACTGTATTTCAGTTTTCAGTAGTGTTTTTAAGTTAATTTTGTTTCCGACAGTCACTTACCAAGTAACCTCGGTATCAAAGAAATCGAATATTTTGCCTGAAAATTGCGAATTTACGCCCTTTATGACGTCCTAGGGGTCCAAAAGGGGTGTCTAAAGATTCGTCTCGTCGAGACGGACAATATTGTCAAACTACGGAACCGGGGTGCCGTAGAAAAATTTAAAGTTATGGTCAAAAAACTGAAATTCAGTACTTTCAAAAATTTATTGTAAATTCCAGGAGCGTCGCAGCGTGCTGAAATCGACGGCGTCTAGCTCGTATGGACTGGATCTACAAGATGAACTGAAAAAATTTTGAAAAACGGACCAAAAATTTCAAAGTTTAAAATTTAGTATGAGAATTTTCTAAGTCAATATCAAAATTACGAAAAATCGCCAAAAATGCAAGTAATTAAGATTTTTTGTCGCTTCTTTCGCTGAAACTAAATAGAATCTACTGATTAGAATATATTAGAAGCGCAACAATGACTGTATTTCAGTTTTCAGTAGTGTTTTTAAGTTAATTTTGTTTCCGACAGTCACTTACCAAGTAACCTCGGTATCAAAGAAATCGAATATTTTGCCTGAAAATTGCGAATTTACGCCCTTTATGACGTCCTAGGGGTCCAAAAGGGGTGTCTAAAGATTCGTCTCGTCGAGACGGACAATATTGTCAAACTACGGAACCGGGGTGCCGTAGAAAAATTTAAAGTTATGGTCAAAAAACTGAAATTCAGTACTTTCAAAAATTTATTGTAAATTCCAGGAGCGTCGCAGCGTGCTGAAATCGACGGCGTCTAGCTCGTATGGACTGGATCTACAAGATGAACTGAAAAAATTTTGAAAAACGGACCAAAAATTTCAAAGTTTAAAATTTAGTATGAGAATTTTCTAAGTCAATATCAAAATTACGAAAAATCGCCAAAAATGCAAGTAATTAAGATTTTTTGTCGCTTCTTTCGCTGAAACTAAATAGAATCTACTGATTAGAATATATTAGAAGCGCAACAATGACTGTATTTCAGTTTTCAGTAGTGTTTTTAAGTTAATTTTGTTTCCGACAGTCACTTACCAAGTAACCTCGGTATCAAAGAAATCGAATATTTTGCCTGAAAATTGCGAATTTACGCCCTTTATGACGTCCTAGGGGTCCAAAAGGGGTGTCTAAAGATTCGTCTCGTCGAGACGGACAATATTGTCAAACTACGGAACCGGGGTGCCGTAGAAAAATTTAAAGTTATGGTCAAAAAACTGAAATTCAGTACTTTCAAAAATTTATTGTAAATTCCAGGAGCGTCGCAGCGTGCTGAAATCGACGGCGTCTAGCTCGTATGGACTGGATCTACAAGATGAACTGAAAAAATTTTGAAAAACGGACCAAAAATTTCAAAGTTTAAAATTTAGTATGAGAATTTTCTAAGTCAATATCAAAATTACGAAAAATCGCCAAAAATGCAAGTAATTAAGATTTTTTGTCGCTTCTTTCGCTGAAACTAAATAGAATCTACTGATTAGAATATATTAGAAGCGCAACAATGACTGTATTTCAGTTTTCAGTAGTGTTTTTAAGTTAATTTTGTTTCCGACAGTCACTTACCAAGTAACCTCGGTATCAAAGAAATCGAATATTTTGCCTGAAAATTGCGAATTTACGCCCTTTATGACGTCCTAGGGGTCCAAAAGGGGTGTCTAAAGATTCGTCTCGTCGAGACGGACAATATTGTCAAACTACGGAACCGGGGTGCCGTAGAAAAATTTAAAGTTATGGTCAAAAAACTGAAATTCAGTACTTTCAAAAATTTATTGTAAATTCCAGGAGCGTCGCAGCGTGCTGAAATCGACGGCGTCTAGCTCGTATGGACTGGATCTACAAGATGAACTGAAAAAATTTTGAAAAACGGACCAAAAATTTCAAAGTTTAAAATTTAGTATGAGAATTTTCTAAGTCAATATCAAAATTACGAAAAATCGCCAAAAATGCAAGTAATTAAGATTTTTTGTCGCTTCTTTCGCTGAAACTAAATAGAATCTACTGATTAGAATATATTAGAAGCGCAACAATGACTGTATTTCAGTTTTCAGTAGTGTTTTTAAGTTAATTTTGTTTCCGACAGTCACTTACCAAGTAACCTCGGTATCAAAGAAATCGAATATTTTGCCTGAAAATTGCGAATTTACGCCCTTTATGACGTCCTAGGGGTCCAAAAGGGGTGTCTAAAGATTCGTCTCGTCGAGACGGACAATATTGTCAAACTACGGAACCGGGGTGCCGTAGAAAAATTTAAAGTTATGGTCAAAAAACTGAAATTCAGTACTTTCAAAAATTTATTGTAAATTCCAGGAGCGTCGCAGCGTGCTGAAATCGACGGCGTCTAGCTCGTATGGACTGGATCTACAAGATGAACTGAAAAAATTTTGAAAAACGGACCAAAAATTTCAAAGTTTAAAATTTAGTATGAGAATTTTCTAAGTCAATATCAAAATTACGAAAAATCGCCAAAAATGCAAGTAATTAAGATTTTTTGTCGCTTCTTTCGCTGAAACTAAATAGAATCTACTGATTAGAATATATTAGAAGCGCAACAATGACTGTATTTCAGTTTTCAGTAGTGTTTTTAAGTTAATTTTGTTTCCGACAGTCACTTACCAAGTAACCTCGGTATCAAAGAAATCGAATATTTTGCCTGAAAATTGCGAATTTACGCCCTTTATGACGTCCTAGGGGTCCAAAAGGGGTGTCTAAAGATTCGTCTCGTCGAGACGGACAATATTGTCAAACTACGGAACCGGGGTGCCGTAGAAAAATTTAAAGTTATGGTCAAAAAACTGAAATTCAGTACTTTCAAAAATTTATTGTAAATTCCAGGAGCGTCGCAGCGTGCTGAAATCGACGGCGTCTAGCTCGTATGGACTGGATCTACAAGATGAACTGAAAAAATTTTGAAAAACGGACCAAAAATTTCAAAGTTTAAAATTTAGTATGAGAATTTTCTAAGTCAATATCAAAATTACGAAAAATCGCCAAAAATGCAAGTAATTAAGATTTTTTGTCGCTTCTTTCGCTGAAACTAAATAGAATCTACTGATTAGAATATATTAGAAGCGCAACAATGACTGTATTTCAGTTTTCAGTAGTGTTTTTAAGTTAATTTTGTTTCCGACAGTCACTTACCAAGTAACCTCGGTATCAAAGAAATCGAATATTTTGCCTGAAAATTGCGAATTTACGCCCTTTATGACGTCCTAGGGGTCCAAAAGGGGTGTCTAAAGATTCGTCTCGTCGAGACGGACAATATTGTCAAACTACGGAACCGGGGTGCCGTAGAAAAATTTAAAGTTATGGTCAAAAAACTGAAATTCAGTACTTTCAAAAATTTATTGTAAATTCCAGGAGCGTCGCAGCGTGCTGAAATCGACGGCGTCTAGCTCGTATGGACTGGATCTACAAGATGAACTGAAAAAATTTTGAAAAACGGACCAAAAATTTCAAAGTTTAAAATTTAGTATGAGAATTTTCTAAGTCAATATCAAAATTACGAAAAATCGCCAAAAATGCAAGTAATTAAGATTTTTTGTCGCTTCTTTCGCTGAAACTAAATAGAATCTACTGATTAGAATATATTAGAAGCGCAACAATGACTGTATTTCAGTTTTCAGTAGTGTTTTTAAGTTAATTTTGTTTCCGACAGTCACTTACCAAGTAACCTCGGTATCAAAGAAATCGAATATTTTGCCTGAAAATTGCGAATTTACGCCCTTTATGACGTCCTAGGGGTCCAAAAGGGGTGTCTAAAGATTCGTCTCGTCGAGACGGACAATATTGTCAAACTACGGAACCGGGGTGCCGTAGAAAAATTTAAAGTTATGGTCAAAAAACTGAAATTCAGTACTTTCAAAAATTTATTGTAAATTCCAGGAGCGTCGCAGCGTGCTGAAATCGACGGCGTCTAGCTCGTGTGGACTGGATCTACAAGATGAACTGAAAAAATTTTGAAAAACGGACCAAAAATTTCAAAGTTTAAAATTTAGTATGAGAATTTTCTAAGTCAATATCAAAATTACGAAAAATCGCCAAAAATGCAAGTAATTAAGATTTTTTGTCGCTTCTTTCGCTGAAACTAAATAGAATCTACTGATTAGAATATATTAGAAGCGCAACAATGACTGTATTTCAGTTTTCAGTAGTGTTTTTAAGTTAATTTTGTTTCCGACAGTCACTTACCAAGTAACCTCGGTATCAAAGAAATCGAATATTTTGCCTGAAAATTGCGAATTTACGCCCTTTATGACGTCCTAGGGGTCCAAAAGGGGTGTCTAAAGATTCGTCTCGTCGAGACGGACAATATTGTCAAACTACGGAACCGGGGTGCCGTAGAAAAATTTAAAGTTATGGTCAAAAAACTGAAATTCAGTACTTTCAAAAATTTATTGTAAATTCCAGGAGCGTCGCAGCGTGCTGAAATCGACGGCGTCTAGCTCGTATGGACTGGATCTACAAGATGAACTGAAAAAATTTTGAAAAACGGACCAAAAATTTCAAAGTTTAAAATTTAGTATGAGAATTTTCTAAGTCAATATCAAAATTACGAAAAATCGCCAAAAATGCAAGTAATTAAGATTTTTTGTCGCTTCTTTCGCTGAAACTAAATAGAATCTACTGATTAGAATATATTAGAAGCGCAACAATGACTGTATTTCAGTTTTCAGTAGTGTTTTTAAGTTAATTTTGTTTCCGACAGTCACTTACCAAGTAACCTCGGTATCAAAGAAATCGAATATTTTGCCTGAAAATTGCGAATTTACGCCCTTTATGACGTCCTAGGGGTCCAAAAGGGGTGTCTAAAGATTCGTCTCGTCGAGACGGACAATATTGTCAAACTACGGAACCGGGGTGCCGTAGAAAAATTTAAAGTTATGGTCAAAAAACTGAAATTCAGTACTTTCAAAAATTTATTGTAAATTCCAGGAGCGTCGCAGCGTGCTGAAATCGACGGCGTCTAGCTCGTATGGACTGGATCTACAAGATGAACTGAAAAAATTTTGAAAAACGGACCAAAAATTTCAAAGTTTAAAATTTAGTATGAGAATTTTCTAAGTCAATATCAAAATTACGAAAAATCGCCAAAAATGCAAGTAATTAAGATTTTTTGTCGCTTCTTTCGCTGAAACTAAATAGAATCTACTGATTAGAATATATTAGAAGCGCAACAATGACTGTATTTCAGTTTTCAGTAGTGTTTTTAAGTTAATTTTGTTTCCGACAGTCACTTACCAAGTAACCTCGGTATCAAAGAAATCGAATATTTTGCCTGAAAATTGCGAATTTACGCCCTTTATGACGTCCTAGGGGTCCAAAAGGGGTGTCTAAAGATTCGTCTCGTCGAGACGGACAATATTGTCAAACTACGGAACCGGGGTGCCGTAGAAAAATTTAAAGTTATGGTCAAAAAACTGAAATTCAGTACTTTCAAAAATTTATTGTAAATTCCAGGAGCGTCGCAGCGTGCTGAAATCGACGGCGTCTAGCTCGTATGGACTGGATCTACAAGATGAACTGAAAAAATTTTGAAAAACGGACCAAAAATTTCAAAGTTTAAAATTTAGTATGAGAATTTTCTAAGTCAATATCAAAATTACGAAAAATCGCCAAAAATGCAAGTAATTAAGATTTTTTGTCGCTTCTTTCGCTGAAACTAAATAGAATCTACTGATTAGAATATATTAGAAGCGCAACAATGACTGTATTTCAGTTTTCAGTAGTGTTTTTAAGTTAATTTTGTTTCCGACAGTCACTTACCAAGTAACCTCGGTATCAAAGAAATCGAATATTTTGCCTGAAAATTGCGAATTTACGCCCTTTATGACGTCCTAGGGGTCCAAAAGGGGTGTCTAAAGATTCGTCTCGTCGAGACGGACAATATTGTCAAACTACGGAACCGGGGTGCCGTAGAAAAATTTAAAGTTATGGTCAAAAAACTGAAATTCAGTACTTTCAAAAATTTATTGTAAATTCCAGGAGCGTCGCAGCGTGCTGAAATCGACGGCGTCTAGCTCGTATGGACTGGATCTACAAGATGAACTGAAAAAATTTTGAAAAACGGACCAAAAATTTCAAAGTTTAAAATTTAGTATGAGAATTTTCTAAGTCAATATCAAAATTACGAAAAATCGCCAAAAATGCAAGTAATTAAGATTTTTTGTCGCTTCTTTCGCTGAAACTAAATAGAATCTACTGATTAGAATATATTAGAAGCGCAACAATGACTGTATTTCAGTTTTCAGTAGTGTTTTTAAGTTAATTTTGTTTCCGACAGTCACTTACCAAGTAACCTCGGTATCAAAGAAATCGAATATTTTGCCTGAAAATTGCGAATTTACGCCCTTTATGACGTCCTAGGGGTCCAAAAGGGGTGTCTAAAGATTCGTCTCGTCGAGACGGACAATATTGTCAAACTACGGAACCGGGGTGCCGTAGAAAAATTTAAAGTTATGGTCAAAAAACTGAAATTCAGTACTTTCAAAAATTTATTGTAAATTCCAGGAGCGTCGCAGCGTGCTGAAATCGACGGCGTCTAGCTCGTATGGACTGGATCTACAAGATGAACTGAAAAAATTTTGAAAAACGGACCAAAAATTTCAAAGTTTAAAATTTAGTATGAGAATTTTCTAAGTCAATATCAAAATTACGAAAAATCGCCAAAAATGCAAGTAATTAAGATTTTTTGTCGCTTCTTTCGCTGAAACTAAATAGAATCTACTGATTAGAATATATTAGAAGCGCAACAATGACTGTATTTCAGTTTTCAGTAGTGTTTTTAAGTTAATTTTGTTTCCGACAGTCACTTACCAAGTAACCTCGGTATCAAAGAAATCGAATATTTTGCCTGAAAATTGCGAATTTACGCCCTTTATGACGTCCTAGGGGTCCAAAAGGGGTGTCTAAAGATTCGTCTCGTCGAGACGGACAATATTGTCAAACTACGGAACCGGGGTGCCGTAGAAAAATTTAAAGTTATGGTCAAAAAACTGAAATTCAGTACTTTCAAAAATTTATTGTAAATTCCAGGAGCGTCGCAGCGTGCTGAAATCGACGGCGTCTAGCTCGTATGGACTGGATCTACAAGATGAACTGAAAAAATTTTGAAAAACGGACCAAAAATTTCAAAGTTTAAAATTTAGTATGAGAATTTTCTAAGTCAATATCAAAATTACGAAAAATCGCCAAAAATGCAAGTAATTAAGATTTTTTGTCGCTTCTTTCGCTGAAACTAAATAGAATCTACTGATTAGAATATATTAGAAGCGCAACAATGACTGTATTTCAGTTTTCAGTAGTGTTTTTAAGTTAATTTTGTTTCCGACAGTCACTTACCAAGTAACCTCGGTATCAAAGAAATCGAATATTTTGCCTGAAAATTGCGAATTTACGCCCTTTATGACGTCCTAGGGGTCCAAAAGGGGTGTCTAAAGATTCGTCTCGTCGAGACGGACAATATTGTCAAACTACGGAACCGGGGTGCCGTAGAAAAATTTAAAGTTATGGTCAAAAAACTGAAATTCAGTACTTTCAAAAATTTATTGTAAATTCCAGGAGCGTCGCAGCGTGCTGAAATCGACGGCGTCTAGCTCGTATGGACTGGATCTACAAGATGAACTGAAAAAATTTTGAAAAACGGACCAAAAATTTCAAAGTTTAAAATTTAGTATGAGAATTTTCTAAGTCAATATCAAAATTACGAAAAATCGCCAAAAATGCAAGTAATTAAGATTTTTTGTCGCTTCTTTCGCTGAAACTAAATAGAATCTACTGATTAGAATATATTAGAAGCGCAACAATGACTGTATTTCAGTTTTCAGTAGTGTTTTTAAGTTAATTTTGTTTCCGACAGTCACTTACCAAGTAACCTCGGTATCAAAGAAATCGAATATTTTGCCTGAAAATTGCGAATTTACGCCCTTTATGACGTCCTAGGGGTCCAAAAGGGGTGTCTAAAGATTCTTCGTCTCGTCGAGACGGACAATATTGTCAAACTACGGAACCGGGGGTGCCGTAGAAAAATTTAAAGTTATGGTCAAAAAACTGAAATTCAGTACTTTCAAAAATTTATTGTAAATTCCAGGAGCGTCGCAGCGTGCTGAAATCGACGGCGTCTAGCTCGTATGGACTGGATCTACAAGATGAACTGAAAAAATTTTGAAAAACGGACCAAAAATTTCAAAGTTTAAAATTTAGTATGAGAATTTTCTAAGTCAATATCAAAATTACGAAAAATCGCCAAAAATGCAAGTAATTAA